>OU015495.1:38435545-38693045 GCA_907164885.2 Dolomedes plantarius
GCAAGACTATAAATATAAAACTTTGTTAAAACGAAAACCAGTTAATAGGTACTTAATATGGTGTTTCAGATATCGGCCAACAATCAACTTTTTAAGAGAAAAAGATAGCAGCGAAATTTATGATAAATCCACTTTCTCTTTTTTTTCTAAACGTTTAACAAAGGCAATATTTGAGTACTTTGTTACATCCTGTATTTGTGAAACTGTTTGTGTCAGGGAATAGAAACTCTTTCAAAGATTCACTATAAAAAGAAACTGTGGATATTGCTCAATGCAAATTTCGAAAGCATTGTTTATACTTTAGAAAAAATTCGAACTGAGCTTCATTTACAGTTGTTTATCGCGAATATATGTAAAGTTTTTCTATCCCCGACTTGTTTAACTAGGTCTGGTTCGAGTTTTCTTATTGCCACTTACTGAAATTGTGGGTTAACAGTAGCATTACTTGAACCTTACATTAGGAGGTAGAAAATATGTTCAAATGAGATTTCTAAAAAGAAATGATACACATCGAATGTTAAGAAAAAATAAGGCTATTTATTTTACCAGTTAAAAATAGTCTAAGGTTATTTCGCTTATCCAAAGACAGAATTTTACGGCTCAAATATTGTTCATATTAAAATCCTTATACTTATTAACATTAGTTGACGGGAAACGGGAATCGACTCCTTGCATTATTTTAATCTTGTGTGGACGCCAAATCATTATTGTGAGAACGATAATGGTTAAATTTTTATGATTTTGTGTTCTGAGTATTGTTCTATGTTTTGTTAAGATAAGTCCTATGTTTGCTCCATATTTAACTCGCGCTGATACTAACTTGGAAATCCAAGTCTGAGTTTTTAAAATTTTTGTTGGTTAAAAACTCTTGACCTAAGGCTGGATCATGAGCTAAGGTCCAGGTCTGAAAGGAATTTTACTCCTTTCGGATACCAAGGAGTAACTTCTTTACCAAGGAGGTACTTCTTTACCAAGATTTAATACATTTGCATCATTTCTTTCTTTCGCCGACAGCTGGGAAATCCAGCATTTTCAATGGCTGAGGGTCATTTCAAAAGTAATGCACACTGAATTAGTTCTGTTATACCTGTTTGATTTCTGACAATTTTTCTCTACAGTTCTTCTATATAGTATCCCCCTGCTACTCAATAACTGAGTCCTAATATCTAGAAAGACTTTCTATTCCTTGCAGCATGCTGCTTTTGTTGACTCCTCAAATGACTCGGGTAACAGCTGAAGTAAGCTCTTCCGCAAGAAAACCGCAGACTGCGTAAAGCTGCTTTAAAGTTGGGAAAGAGGTGGACTCATGTCCAGACTGTATGGTGGAGGAGGAGGCAACATCTCCTAATTGTATTTCGCCAGCAAATCGGTCACAAACCTTTGCCACTTGTGGCCGTGCGTAATCATGCAAGATGAGCTGCCCTCCACGAAGCAATTCAAATCGGTTTTTGTGTATCTTTCGACGCAATTTTCGAACCCATTCACAATAATACACTGCAGCCCCACTTGTACCACGTGGAACTTTTATCAGTCAAGATGATTACTCGCTGGTCGTATGTAAAGATCATCATTTTCTTCACTTTTCATTGGGCACGTCAATATTTTTTGGGTCGCGGAAAAGATACCGACTATGCGAGACAAGAATTTCTGTTTTTCAACATCAAATCATTCTTTCAATCAATGTCCAGGCGTTTCTTTTTTTGTTCAGATGTTAAGCAGTGAGGAACCCATCGAGCCTAACTTTCAATCTTGATGTGTGGTTTTTGATCTTCTACAGCGAATTTTTTTTCCCGATTGTATCATCCAGGGCAAAATGGCACCATCTTGTGCATTACTTTTGAAATGACCTTCGTATCAGCGCCTTTAGAAGTCTAGGCATTTGAGGGCTAGGTCCAGGCAATGTTGTTTATGGAAGTCCTGTGGAAACAAAATAGCGTCTTTACAAACCTTCCATTCAGTTTTGAACAACTATTCGAAAATGTCGCGTATGTACTGCAAACAAAAGAAACTCGATATATTTGTTAAATTCTGCTTAGTATCTGTCAGTAATACAGAGGCTGTTCGCACATTTTTTAGACGATTTTGGTAAGCGGTAATAAAAAATCGTTTGCTGCAAAAGAAATAATTGCAATTGTACTATGTTTTTAAAAGTCAAAATTATCGTCTGCGGCTTGAAAGTTTTGTTTTTATTCAAAATGGCGTTTTTAACAAAGCAGTGGTTCAAAGGCTACATTTATGCTCTTTCCGAAGAAAAATATGCATACTCCGTTATCCAAAAACGATGTGAGGGTCATGGTTTTGTGATATCTAAAGCGTCGATAGGTAATATCGTCAACAAGAAAGGAAAAAAACGTCAAATTGGAGCCTCAAGTGGGACAAAAATTCCAAACAAGTGTCCAAGGAAAAAACGGACATCTTCGACTATTGCAAAGGTACGTTGTTTAATGTTAAAAGAAAATCCCTGAATGTTAAAAGAAAACATACTGACTGAAGTGATATTCGGTAGAAGTTAGTAGAACCGCATATAAAAGAAGGTTGTTTCTGGTCATCACACGTAAGGGTCGCATTGGTCAAGAAATTCTTAAAATATGCATTTTTTAGTAATTGTGTATAAATTTTGGTCGTATGTATAAAATATGGTCTATTTACAAACAAAACGTTTAAATAGAGCTAGCTATCTACTTCTATCGGACAGGATGGGGCAGAAGAAGAAAACAAGTTCGGAAGGGCCCGCGTTCGGAAAACGGTTGAAAATTGCTCTAGACTGCGAATTCCGTACACAGCAACGAACCCAGTAAAAGCGTTCTATACGAAGGGCTTATGTTAGTTACAAACTACTAAACTTTTTTTTTCCTTTTGCAAGGAAATCTCTCTCTTTCTCTCTCCCTCTCTCTCTCTCTATATGTATATATATATATCTATATATATAAATATACAGACATATACATACATACATATATGTAATTAATTTGCATATTGAACTTACGTTGAACGTCCATATCTTTGTAAATTCATAGCTAAATGAATTGGCAAAATTTTAAGTTCTATAGAAAAGATAAAGACATCATTTCACTTTCAGTAAACAATCATTAGTTTTAATGAGTTACCATCTCGAATATTAACGATATGAGTTATTCACAGGGGAAAGAAATTTCAAAATTATATGCGAATGACGTTGCAAATTAAAATAGTTTAATCTAAAGCCCATGGGAACACTAAGTTCGTGAGTGCTTATTTTTAATCTTCAGTTACATAGTCGCTTTGTAAATACAAACAAACAAACCAGGAGTAAGAAATTTGTGTCTGGACACCACGTAACTTTTATGGTATGACTGTTAGTAAGTAAAGAAAAACTCAATTTTCACAGATTAAGTTTTAGGTCATTTAATTTAGAATAAATTTCTAGGGATGATTAACAAAGGCCTTAAGATATGCTTAGTGTGAATGAAGTTATCTACAATTAATGATCAAAAATTCTTTTGAAAGAAAAGCATGAATATTTTTGCTGATAATCAGTTAATTAAAAAGCAACTAATTTATGGTAAAACTTTACCACCAGTTGTCTATTTTGAAAGTATCAAAATTAACTTTACAGTTATATTTTAAATTGGTGTTTATGCACCGAATTAAATTTACGAGTAAAAACACTATTTCGAATATAAAAAGAAAACGTTTAAACATATTAATTCCTTTCGAAATAAAATTATGAATACTTGCATTAATTACTGTGGTTTGAACAATTCAAAGTAAATTCTCAGGGAAATAAAATATCCGTAATAAAATATCTAAAATTGAAACTCATAGTGTAGATCCGAAATTTCTTTCTAATATCTCCAATAACTAATTTTAATGAATGTTTACGAAATCATTTAGTTTAAACAGCGACAGATGGCGACACTAACGAAAGGTCTCTTCAAAAAACATTTAATAAAAGAAATCTAATGCTTAAAATAATGTATTCAAGTTTCTAAGTATTTTATAGTTAAGAAATATAATAGGAAAATCGAATAATAGATGGCAGCACTACCTGAGGTATATTCAAGTTTGGGGAAAATTTTGATGTTTCGGAAAATTATATCTCAGCGACAAATTGAACTACTTGACATGAGAAGAAATTTGGTGAATGATAACCAAATAAAGAAAACGTTAACCACTGAGTGTAATTTCTCACTTGTAAGCATCTTACTTTCCAGAGTTCAGAGAACTGCAAATTACTAAATTCTACGTCAAACAGGTGTCGTGAGCTGCAAATATTTCGGTGTAAAACTTAAAAATTAAACTACTAAAAGCATTAATTAATACAAAAATTATGGGACAAAAAGAGCAAAATTTAAATTTATAAGTACGTGAGTATACCCACCATCAGTAACGAGTAAAATTTAAATATAATTAATCCTTAAAAAGAATATATTAAACATGTGGCCTCAAATAACAGTACTATTCTTCGCACAAAATTTTCTGGGCTAGTGACCACCCCGACCATGCAATATAATTATGAATTCTTTTCCTTTATTTACACTACCCCAGAAATTAATGCCACTCCTGTTACTAACAACCATAGTCCAAAAGTTTAAAGAATACACATTCGGCATATATATATATATATATATCAGTGATTCTCAACCTTTATTTCGTCACGGTACACTTTTAATAGTTTAAAAATTTGGCGGCACACTAACAAAAGGATAAATTTAAAAGAATTTTACTTGGATAATTGATTGATGTACCTATAATATATTTTTTAAAAATAGCCTACGAAATAATTTTCATTGAAACATAAAATACAATTGCAGTACAAAGTAAACAAAATGTTAATTTAACTGCAAATTTCATTTAATGCGAAATTTGAGCTTTTTGTTTTTTGATAATTTCATTTATACTAGGGCGTAAAAATGATAATGCTACTCTCATTTCGTGATCCAGAAGGGCCCCGGGTTGCCCCATTTGGTCGAAAGATCTGTACTGCCCGTCTGGCGCCCAGGCCCTCATAAATGACATTGTTCACCGAACATGGGAAATCAACCCTCGGCTGAGTATACAGGTTTTGCTACGTAGCGGCCGGTCTTCAGTTTTACGCGATTATGGTCTCACGACCGGGAAGCATTATTTTGTGAATTAAAAGTCCAGAACTGTAGTCGAATGCTACCAGGATAGTCGAATTTCTGCCAGTTACCATTCCGGAACTGCAATAGTCATGCGCGTTGGTTCAGCCAGTCCCCGCTAGGAAGGTAGGACTGATTGAACTCCTTGTCTGATGTCGCTTATGTGTGGGTATTCGGAGTGGCGGCACACTTCAAGAATCTCGCGGCACAGTGGTTGAGAATCACTGATATATATATATATATATATATATATATATATATATATATATATATATATATATATATATATATATATATATATATATATATATATATATATAGTATCTACCACTAAGTATTTGGACACCTGTGACAGAAAAGAAACGAAAATTTATTTAAATTCAATAGTAGGTAGAGCCTCAACAAGAGGCAATTACAGCCTCAACCCTCCGGGGCATGCTTTCGCAAGTCCCTGTATGACAGTTAGTGGTATTTTCTTCCGCTCGGCCTGGAGAAGATATGTAAGTTCCTTCAGCGATTTTAGACGGTTGTTGCACCCCTTTATTCGGCAATCCAACTCGTCCCAGAGGTACTCGAAAGGGTTCAAACTCTGGGCAGACCAGTCCATTCAGTTAACCCCATTGTCATCATACCAATCCATGGTGGACCTCGGAACATGAAAACTGGCGTTATCGTCCTGGAAGGTTCAGCCCGTAAAACGTAGGAACTACGCTGTCATTTAAAACAGTGCAGTAGGCCAGGGCCGGATTTAGATGAAAAGAGGCACTAGGCTATTCCACTTATGAGGCCCTTTCACCTCTCATTTTTAAATTTGTAAATTACATCAGAGATAATAAAATACATCATTACTGTGATATATATCAATATATTAAATGAAAGATGTTGCTATTGGTACTAACCTCGCGGTACTAGACCCCGCGTCACAAGTGACGTCTCTCCGTAATGAGATTCAAAAAAGTTGTAGTCGGAACAGACCCATTGAGCCGAACGCGTTGATCTTAACCAATACATTTTTATGTTTGTTTATTAGCCATATGCGTAGAATTTCTCCTTATTTTCGGTCCAGTGTTTTAGTGTTCACTGTTTTTAGAATAGTGTAATTCTAATTTTGCTAACAATTTGAATGTAGGCCCCTCTTGATCTTGAGGCCGTAGGCTGAAGCCTAGTTAGCCTATAGGAAAATCCGGCCCTGCAGTAGGCGTAGGCGTTGAGCTTACCCTGAATTGGGACCAAGAGTCCCCGTCCATACCAGGAGAAACACCCCCAGACATAACTCCCCCTCCGCCGAACCTTATTGTGTGCACAATGCATTCTAGCAGGAGAAGTTCTCCAGGCAGACGCCAGACCCAGACCCAGACCCTGCCATCTGAACGGTAGAGGGTGAACCTTGATTCGTCTCCCCAGAGAACCCGTTTCCACTGATCTACGATCCACTTTCGACGTGCTTTGTACCACATTAACCGGGCAGAGCGGTTGGTTTGTGATCATAGGCTTATGGGCGACAGCACAACCATGAAAACCAAGCAGATGTGCTTCCTTACGGATGGTATTCATCGAAACAACACTCCCGTATACCTGTTGAAACTCCTGGAGTATGTGGGCCATCGGTTGGGTGCGGGTCTTCCGAATTTCTCTGGACAGCACCCGTCGGTCTCTATCTCCCAGTTTCGTGGGTCTGCCGACTCGGGCCACATTCCATGGCACATTCCGGGGCACATGCATGGGTGTCCAAATACTTATTGGTAGATAGTGTGTTTGTGTGTGTATGTATATATATATATATATATATATATATATATATATATATATATATATATATATACATAACTTTTTGTTTCAAGTATAACCTTTTAAAGCACTGTATTCAGAAGGATTTTAATCAGTATGAAATCTTTCATATTGTTCTCAACAGATATACATATACGTATAACTAAAGAGGTATAGGAGTTCATTTCTTTCGTTTTCTTTATGCTGTTGTAAATGACTGTCTTGCATTCATACATAATCCAAAAGAAGAACGAGTACAAATTGAGCTTTTATTCAGAGTTTATTTTGTTGTTATGTGTAGACTTTAAGAGCACTGCATTGAAAACGATTTTAATCAATGTGAAACTGTTTATATTATTTTCGATAGATAACCCTAGAGAAAAAGGAGTTTGTAACTTGGATTGTCTTTTTCTTAGCTATTATATCCTTTTCACTTCTGTTACATACCCAGTATAAAAAAAGCTCCAATAAACATATTTTTCGTCGTTTTTTAAGTCTAGTCTTTAGAGGTACTGTAATCGTGGCTATTTTAACCAGTACTAATTCTTTGAAGCACGATATAAAGGGCTTAAGTCAAAAACAGTGATTTAAATATACCAAGTTATTGGCTTTTATACCAATTGCAGAACTATAATTTCGACTTGAGTCTTTTGTACAAAGAAATGTAATTTTGTATACAAACCTGATAGACTTCAGCCTTTTATACCAATCAAAAGATTTTTGTATTTTTTATCAGTACTAACAAATATATAAAAATCACTTTTGACTTAAGACCTTTATACTGGGCTTCAAAGGATTGTTTTATAGCGTTTCCAGTAGTTAATACTTGCATGACCCAAGAAGTAAACGCCTTCGTATTCAGCTTTTCTTGTTCCTTGTTGCTGTAACTACCACTCCTGTTACATACATATCTAATTCAAATCTAAAAGGGTTTATATTTAGTTTTATTAATATTTATTTGTTTTTGTTAAGTACAGACTTTTAAAGCACTGTATTCAAAATTATTTAAATCAGCGTGTTACACTTTTCTCAGACGTTATAGATTTTTTTTTTTTTTTTGGTGTCGATATGCTGCAATATCCTTTGCTGCAAATGGATAAACATGCCAGCACCTGATATTTAAGCAATAGCTTACGGGGGCCCATTTTTCTGATTCCCACTTTAGAAAGGCAAATTTCATACCCCTTTATAAGAGCGGCGATTAAGTGGGTTAGAATACACTTTAGAATAAAATCTCCCAATTTTTGGCGTTTGAAACAATATTTCGTGGACTTCAATTCGCGGAAAATGTCCCTGATGAAGTTTTTAAGGGACTGAATAAATGCGAGCAATTCTTTGATGAACTTTCCGCAAAACTGACTGTTCAGCAAGATATTCGTAGTTTTTTTTTTTTTTTAAAGAATGTAACTGTAATTACTGTAACCACTGTCTGGATTATTGTTTTTTTAAAGGTATATAGTACTCAATAAATCTTTCATATAAATTTATTTTTTATTCATTAACTTTCATTTAATGTGATTCGCATATAAATTGGAAATGGGGTTTCGTATACGAAAATTAGCTTTAATTTTAATGTTTTAGGTGAATTATGATAAAACTAAGATCAATTCTATATATCGAAACTTCTATATATCGAATTTTTTTCAGGCATTTTGCTACTTCGATATATGGAGGTTCGACTGTATATATATATATATATATATATATATATATATATATATATATATATATATATATTCATTCTTGGGCCCGTATTCTTGGGATACATGCTATTCCACCCAGTAAGGAAAAGGTTAAAGCCCATTCTTACCAACTACAAACACCCGTTTCGCAGGATCATCCCCAAAAGCACGATTTTTTGCATCTTTTGACAAGGACTAAATATTTTAGAAATATCACTATCATCTTGAATATTCAATATTTTTTTAGGGCTTCAATTAAAAAATATCGCATTGTAAGGACGCTATTTAGTTCAGATTCTCGGTTTGAAGCTTGTGATATTTTCACTTAAAAATCGAGTATTCCAGCAGATTATATTACACAATTAAGAAAAAAAATCATTGAAAATTTAAAAAATTCAATCTAACATAGAAACACTACATTTTCTCAACATTTTTAAAAATTTAGCTTTTAGTGGAAATAACTTTTTTTGGCATCACGCTGTGCGTTTCAGGATTTTCTTTTTTTCAAACAAACTACACGTGATATTCATTTTTAGAGGGCTTAAGACCAATGAAAGTTTTGATAATATGAGTAATTAAAAAAAACAGTATTTTTATTCAGCGTGCCTTAATTATCACGCCTGAATATTCGTTATGAAAATGCGGCAACGTCATTTATCTTAGAAGATGCGGGCAGCCTTTGTCTATAATTAAGCGGCAAGCCTCGATGGCTGCATAAAAACTGCGCGTGCTGAAAAAAATTTAATTTTCCGGTGATGAGACGGTTATGGGAGCAATGTCAGCATTATTCCGGAGGCATAGCTGTAAATTATGTAAACAATTTTTAAAAAAAAGTTTCGCTATTATTCAATGCATCTTCTCCATATTTTGACTTAGAACGTGTTTTCGTTGAAAGCGCGGTGGAAGGGGGGATGTAAAACCATTTCACGAAGGACAAATTTAACCCTTCAGCGTTCGCGCCAATTTTTGGAACACCAGCAGGCGCACGTAGCAAAAAGTGCAACGTCTCTTTAAACCTCGATTATTTCTTTTGCAATGAACTTTTTTTTTTCAAATTGAAAATAATAATTCTGCGTTTTATGACAAGATATAAAATGTTGATAATATTGAGATATATTTATAATTAAAGATACAGTCGCCTTATTTCAAAACTGTCCGGTTTATTGGATCTGAGGACAACTTGCGAATGGATTCCTATTATGTCCAAAAACCTAAAAAACAATGAGATTGTCCATCTTCGTGGTATGCGGGATAACGTGTAATAGCTGCACATTGGATCGACTCCATCAACTCCTGCTTTTGACGTATTGTAATCCAGTATAATTGCTGGATTACCACGGTTAAATCACGACTAACAATGAATGGAAAGGAATGCAAGAATCTGAAAATCAGAACTGCATTTGAAAGGGTGTTGTAGTTATAAGTAAAAACTGCATAGAATATTCAAACCTAACATGTAAAAACAAACCATTCAAAATTACGAAAAGTTGCACTTTGTACACGGGCGCGCCCATTGAAAGGTTAAGCAAATTTCCCATTATTTTAATAATGGAATAGCATCCGCGTGTAAAGTCAACAGACATATGCCGCTCGACTCTTCAAATCGCTATGGCGAGCTCGTTGAACTGTAAGTACTAGCTAATATATGCTCTAATGAATAAACTTAAATCAATACCACTATCGTCGCTCTTGAAAGATTTATTAGCGCGACTATAGTGTGATTAGAGACATTCACCGAATGAATCGATAGTGAAGTGTTCTAATCGTTATGTGTCGTAAAGGAAGTGAAAACAAACTATAATCTACATGCCATAGACATCCCACACACGCGTGTTAGAAGCCTTTATATGACGTATTTCATAAACAGCGCATACCCATCACTCACACAGACATTGCATACCTTATACATATCTTTCAAACATTGCTTACACTCGATTATACACATGTTAGACATTACATAGTTCGTATGTAGTAGACCTATATATCTGGCCCTTTCATACTCTTGGACTTCTATACAGTCAGTGAATCAGATCTAATTTATTTATATATGACTCAATACCACAAAAATGGGTCTTGAAAGATTCCTTTGTATGGATGATTTATAAGATTCAACACTTGGTTTGAAGGAACAGACAAATGAGTCTATACACCGTAAGCTGGAAATGTTCAGCAAAGGAGATGAAAATATACAGTCAGCTATCCATACCTGCTTGAACTGTACAGTCCACATGCATTAGACATATTTTACACTTACAGATAGCTTTTAAACTCATGTCTAATACATCTAGGCAACGCGTATACACCTAGTACAAAGGCATCACGTATATTATATATAACATAGTATGCATATTCATATTCACATCTCGCGTTTAAATATATTTATTTATTAGACATCACATTTATTTGCAGCACAAGGAATGCTTTGGAATTACAATGAACTCTACTTCTCTGCGAATGCGTACAAAGATTGAACTTACCCGACAATACTACATATCCAGTGATTCCAAGTCCAGTTCTACAGAGCACGGGTTTGAATCAACGATGTTTTCGATCGACTAATATTTTTCATAACTCGTTTGCGAGAAATCTTCTTCTGATGCCAGTATCATACAGTACCCTATGCTAATTCTACGTGCTTGTGAGATGCATTTTAATAGGTCTAGAAAAGTATCTAGTTCAGTTCGGAACCTTTTTTTTTACCAGATGGAAGTTATGAGAGGATTGTACTTCAGACAAATATAAAGGTAATTTTTTTTCTTGTCTATAAAGGAGTTAGATTTAACAAGATGACTACTTCTCTATCGCATTTTTGCATTCTCGCAGAACTCTTATCTTCAAGGGAAAAACAATTTACTCCATAATCTATATATATTATTTCTAAAAGGTGTTTTTGTTTTATTCCTTTTCCTCTCTACATACTTAACCAAAAGTGATAAATGAGGTACCATTTTAAAGATTAAGATATCTTCTTTGTGCGAATTGTTAATTTAGAATTACACATATTATTGTTTGTTTAAAAATTTAAGTATACAAATTATAAACAATTTTCTTCCCCTAGATGGCGCGCGCTCTAGCTTTTTTATTTTTACTATTATCAATCGCACTGAACTTTAAAATTTAAAATAATTTGCTTTTATTATCATTCTGGGATTTAATTAATGAGTTTCTTTATTGGCAACATCCGCTTAGGTGTACATTATTTTTTTTGCATGGAAAAAGATCATAGATATTATTTTCAGAAGGTGATTTTTTGTGATGATCCCTTTCTCTCCCTTCATACTTAACCAAAATCGATAAATGAGGTACCATTTTAAAGATTAAGTTTTCTGCTCCTGACGAATTGTTAATTCAGAATGACACATTATATTATTTGTTTAAAAATCGAAGTGAAAAATTGACTTTTGGCCCTAAAGTACAAAGGAACCGGTTCTTCTTTCATTCTACTACAAACCACCAACCTCGCTATAAAATTTATCGTATTTTAATCGCATGGGAAAGGGTCGCACTGGCCACCTAGTTTATTTAACTCTCCAAATGTGAAATGCTCCATACTTTAATCTGCATAAAAATACGTCTTCCCCTAAACAGCACCATAAGGTGCCCAATTAAAAAATACTTTGAAAATTTCACAAACTTGTTTACCGCACTGTGCTCTTCGGGTTTAAAATTATTGCCACTTACCTCTACAGAAATTTTAGGCTTGGTCGTTTCTTCTACCGCTTTGTCGTGGCCATTCATCATTTGCTTCCCATTCGCCTGCACAGTTTCTAATTTCTCTATGGGCTGTCGCACGTCGTCATCATCCTTCGAATCGACGTCCGACTGCTGGGGTTCCATCAGGATTTCCGATTCGCTCACAGTAAACTGGTCTTCACTGGCTTTTACCTCACTCTAGAAGAGAAGAAACGAAGTCAATACATGGCTTGTTCAAACAGATGAGTTTTGGAATTAAGGGGACAGTGGACTTTCAAAATTGTGAAATTTGTCCAAAAATTCGATTTTTTTTTTACTTTATTGAATTGTGAAACTACGGACGAGTAGGAATGTGTTGCAAAAAGAATTTTTAATTTCTGTGATTACTTTCCTAGTTATAGTCATTTGTATTTAATTTAGATATTAAGTGGTTACTAATAGCAATAACTTTAAATGTGTTTTTTTTCAAAATAAAATTTTCATGTCATACGAATATTCGAACTGCTCCAGGCGCATTTCTAATTATCGTATTGCTTTGAAATTTATGTTTTATATACTTAACTGTATATCAAATAAATCTTATTGAAAATAATTATGCTTCGTAGCTCATAATTTCTAAATTTTGTACTTGAAAAGATGATTTATAGGTATTTTGCGTAATAAAAAGGGTGTTTTTCCCTATTCTTATTTTTTTCTCTTTATATTTTTAATGAATGCTTAAAATAAGTAATAAGTTTCATTGTTAGTTCTATAAGGTATCCTGTAAAAAAAAATTACCATATTATATGCGAAAGAAATGCGCATGGAATGTTTTTAATTAGGCCAATTTTTTATATAAATTATAAATATTTCATCATTAAATTTTAACCACTTTTACATATCTATGGTACTAATCACATATTCAAATTTCAAGCAAATCCATTCAAAACAAAGAAAGTTAGGTTTGAAGGTCCACTGTCCCCTCAATAAATTTGTGTACACGCATAAAAAATGAAAATTATAAAAGTAACATACTCTTATTATAAAAAAATGCACTACAAAATAATCTGTAGTTCTAAGCCTTAATACTTAACATTCAAATGGTAAAAATAACTACTTATGTATGGTTTTCTTCCATTAATGTAATACACAATCTCTCACAAACAAAACAAGAATTATTTCTATTGCAAGGAAAAGGGAAAGAATTTTCTACTTTTGAAACATTTAAATTAATTTATCTATAAACTTATATTTTTAGCTCCTATGAGGGGGTTCCAGCGATAACTCCCTTCTCGCTTATCTTTTTTGCGCTCCTGTGCTACCATCAAATTTCAAAGCTGTTTCGTCAGACTTTCGGACAACATGGGATTTAGCAATCCATATACCGGGTGGGCAAAAAGTCCAATTAAACTTTAAACTTTAAAAATTCATAAAAACAGGAAAAATAACCAAAATAAAAAAAATGTTTGCTGGGTTAGCATCGCTACGTCACGGGATTTTTTTTTAAGACAGGAAAAAAAAACTCAAAAACAGCCGACAGGTGGCGCTGGTACAAGCGAATTCTGTGGAAATATGCAAATGAGACGGTTATAAGAACGTGCGCTCCTAATCCAGAACTAGTTCACCGTTGTTCCGCGATCCGCCGAGAGGTGGCATGCATACATCCGGACCTGCTGCACTCTGCTGTTGCTGAATTTGTGACTAGCATGCAATGCCTTATCCCCTGTGGTTTGGGTCACGGGGAAAACCTACTGCTGAAATAAACGATTTAGAAGCATTCTTTTCGTTATTTGCGTATCTTTTCTTTGACTTGTGTAAGTCAGCGCCACCTGTCGGCTGTTTTTGAGTTATTTTTTATTCCTGTCTAAAAAAAATCCCGTGACCTAGCGATGCTAACCCTGCAAACCTTTTTTTTTATTTTGGTTAATTTTCGCTTTTTATGAATTTTTAAAGTTTATACGGACTTTTTGCCCACCCGGTATAACTGCAATATTTTCACAGTTAATTGAAAATATGCTTCGAGGTATATCAAATTTATAGAAATTGCAATTTTCCTAATTTTTTGTTGAACGAACTGTTGCGCAGCCGTTCGTTCATTTTTGGGAAGAGAATTGTTGCTGAATACTCCAATCCAACCTATATTGCGCATTTAAGTTTTTTATAACGAACAACAAAATTAAGTCGCCTGCTCGAAATGAAATTTTCTACCGAAAATTAAAGATACCAATATTACTGTACACGTAAGCCCTGTACACGTACCGCTAACGAAGAGTAACGAAATTTCTTTGTTGTACTGCCTAGTGAGCGAACCGAGGGAAAGACAAACAAATTTTCTTCAGTGGTGTTCGTTGCTACGTACATTTAGCGAACAACTTCGTTAGGTAACCTTCGTTTGGCTTCATTCGCTGTATATGCTCCTTAAATGACTTCCAGATGGAATGCATTGCAGACTAAGTTGCTGTATGTTTCAGACCAAGCAAACACAATGTTTTGACCCCGAATTAAATAGTTACATAAGATCAAATATTCACCATATACAAGAAAAGCATGCTCTCTGTATTTAAAAGTAATATTTACTTCAAACAAACTTAAATCCCCCTCTTCCAAATCTGAGATCACATACTTTATAATAAACCACAAATTAATTTGCTGAATTATAATACTAATATTACGATATTTTGAAATATTTACTCAAAGTTACCCGTTTCGGAAAAGATGCTATGGCCTAAAAGATTGCTAAAAATACCACGCTACCTGTACATTTTTACCATGTTTTTATTAACTCGCTTTCTTGTTTGTTTGTTTGTTTGTTTGTGTGTGTGTTTGTCCGGTGCAAATCTGGCAATCGATTTTTAACTAACTTCCCGACTAGCTAGACATTTGAAACTTTTAGAATAGCTCAGAACACTATGACAATGCATTATTTTAATACTATTAGCCATCTTTAAGCAGAATTGAATTCTTTTTCAGTTAATTTTGTTTTGTAGAAAGTGCAGCCATCTATCGACCGGGACTGGAACGAAAAGTTAAACGCAAGTTAACTTCCAATTAACTTCATTTTATTTCAAGTTGATGGGATAATTCATCAAAAAATTTTAAAAAGTATTTATTAATACATAGAATTGTCAAGTTTATATGATTCAACAGAAAATTTAAAAACATGGTATATAAAAGGTTATTTTATCTTGCAATTATTAATTAATAGAATTGGGGGCTTATTCAACAAAAGAATTGGGTGCTTATTCAACAAATCGATCAATCTTTTGATAATCCATAAAATAAATTTATCCTATCATGACCTAATATTATCCTGCTGCTAAATATTTTCTCAACCTTGTGAAATTTGAAAATTATTTATATAATGGTGTCTTCCCAATGATTTAATTTTCATAATTAAAATAATGGTCTTTTCCCAATGATTTAATATTCATCATACGTTAAAACACAAAGTTTTCGGTAGTTTATACGGATATTTACCTAAAAGAAACAGAAAGTAATGCGTGCAACATACAAACCTCAACCAACCTCTTTAATTACTCGAAAACTCTGCAATCCTCTACATCCCTTTCCATTTATATCATTAACACGCAATACACTAGTAAGGAACAATATCAGAGATTCCAAACAACAAAATTACAGTACACTTCTAATGCCCAATTCAGCGCAGTTTCCAGACGAAAGGTAAATAATGAAAATTATCTTTCGGCAAACAAGAACGCTATGATGAGCATTGCGTTAGGTAATTGAGATCGATGAATTATATTCGCGATCGTAAACTGCATTTGCATTTACTTTAGCTCCAACCCTTTGTTACTAAATCATGAAACTGACGATATGATAATTTACAACATATGCCTGCGATCTGCAGATTTACTTTGAATAATGGAAGCCTCGTCTAATAAACGATTGATCGCCATTTAAAGTGATAGGGTTTTGATTTTTAAAATGTTCTAGTTTCTCGTTTGTACGAACTGAATTCAATCACGATTGCATATTTGCTATAAAACTCTCCGCACAGTATTAGAATCATTTAAACTTTGACGACAATTTTCACGATTAACAATATAGCGCTAGATGACGATACATGTTCCACCTGAACCTTAGTCAGATGCCCTGTAGCACAATCTTAAGATAGCATCGGCGTCAATTTGCTCTTATTTAAACGGCTGAGACAAATGGCCATTTGCTCAGCTAGAGTAACAATTATAAACAATGGCTGGCAGAATTGTTTACGTTTGTAACATGGCGCTTTACGGTTTGTTGTTGTTGTTGTTGCTAATGCCCCTTGGCTGGAGGTTCAAATTAACCAGGTCATAATAGGTTATTGGGCTGAAAGGTACGGTTCCTGTTTTGAATTAGCACCTCAAGGGTTGGAGTCCGACTTGGCTAAATGACCGGTGCCGTAATTTTAAACCAAGTCAAGTGACGAGTCCGGAACTTGATTCTGCACCTCCAGAGGTAAATTTGAGAACTTGGAGGACATTGCAGCCATGGCCTGTTTTACGTACTCCGGCCACCATTAGTGAACACGTCAGTGATTAGCAGCGACGAGCATCAAACCAGGGACGTTCAGATCACTGACCCGCTGCTCTTGCCAACTGGTTCATCGCGCCCCCGATTTGTTTTTTGGTTCTATTTCCTCCTTCCCCCAAACCCAGAAATTTTCTCCTAAATTGCGAGATATTAATTTTCGTTTAACCTTTTCCTATGTTACAATCAAAAAACATAGTCTTACCTTAAAACCTAGAAATTTTAGTTAGTATGTTGAATTTTCAGTAATTGGTTAAACAGGAAAAACCCCTTGAAATGTTCACTAAACATAAAAAAAAGTATATATAATGAGCTTTTTAGGGCTATTTCTTACCTATTTTTCTCCATGTTATAGGTTGTTAGACGCAATATTAAGATCAATGTTTATCCTCAAAAAGGGATAAGAATTTAAGGTTTTCAATTGATATAACTGTCATAAACAACGAGAGGAACAAAAAAAAAGGAAATAAGGCGTTGAAGTTAAAAAAAAAAAGAGGTTAAATGCCAAAATTTCTGAAAAGTATTTTTTCACTGATACAAGGCTAATGGCGTTGAAAAGAAGGTAAGTGCCTGGCTCAGAATTAAACCAAACAATATAGGAACTTACCTTGTTTTCAACGCCATTAGCCGTGGAACAAACCCTTCTATCAGTGAAAAAATACTTTTCGGAAATTTTGACACTTACCCTCTTTTCAACGTCAACGCCTCAAATAGTTTGCCAAAAAGGAGTACTTCGGTCCCCCTTTAGGCGAGATGCCCGACTGAATGCAACTGGCCCAGCTGGCCTCGTCTTTTGCTGAAAAGTCAAAAGATTAATTAGCCAAAAATTATTTACGTTGTTGAAGGTCCTAAATGTCTGCTAAAGTGCAAAATAAGCTGAAAATGAGAGAAAAATGTGGGTCGAAGCACACATATGGTAACATATGGTAAGAATATTTCATTCAATAAATGCAAGTAGGGACTTCTAACAAGACAAGCTCTCGCCCAATAAACAAAAGATAGACAGCCGTAACAACATATCTGGGCAGGACGCAGGCAATTGATACGCGGAAGCCAAGACAAACATCAGCTGAAACTCGCATAAAGATTAGGATTACTTTATCAAGCTTATACGACATACTCTACGGAACGCTTGCGGACTATATCATGGCGAGATAAATCACGATTTAACTTCTCTTCAAATGGCACGAGGTATTGACTTCATAAAAGGTTAAATAAAGCATTCCTCTGAGTAAGGTACACTTTCAAATGAGAGTAAATCCAAAATGCTTAGAGGACGATTTCGACTGTTTTGAACTAAGGTCGCTGGTAGAAGTGACCACTTCAATGAACCAACATACTTTGAAAGATATTTTTGACCTCAGGGTCAACATCTATAAGATTCTAACAATGTAATCAAATAAACTTATCAGGTTGCCTTCAGCAAGATTCTCAAATTTAAAGGTATAATAGAGTGATGTGACGAACAGAACACAACAATGGCACACGCCGCTTGTTCCGCTAAGCCACTTGATTTGACTCCTGTCGAAAATTTGCCAGATCACCTCTATACAGAAAGTCAAAATCAAAAACATACTACCCAAAAAATCTATTTGTAGGAAATTTTTTTTCTCAAAATACTTAAAACTGATAGCCACGATTTTAAACTACTGTCTGAATGGCTTTCACCGAGAAATAATGCTGTAAATTTTTGCGCAGGCCGGAGTAACAAATAATATTCAACAAAAAATTCCCTCATGTGAAAGTTTTTTCTTATCCGATGAGTTTATATCGAGAGTATATTATAAAGGGTGTTAAGGGTAAAATGAAAGTTTAGTAAATGGCGTTGTAAGAATGAATGCAATTATGGGATGATTTAGTTACTTGATTCCTCCAAATTTAAAGATGCAGATATTTATCTGTTCTTATAGTCTTATAATTTGATTATATTTGTTTTTATGCATTCTTGTATATTATTCTTGTTGATGTAAAGTTTACATTAATCGGATCAATCAAGGGATTTCTTATGAATTTTCTAATAATAAACGATGCATTATTATTTGTATTTATTTATACAACATAATATTTGATTAGATACTTAATGGATCAAATTAAGCTTATTCGTAGAAAATGTGTTTAGAAAATATGTTACGACCTTCATTTTTTAAACTTAATTCATATTTGTAAGTGAATACTTAGATATGTACATAAAGTCTGCACGAAAAATATCCAATTCTTAAAATGAAATACTTCTGCCTATTTTCTTCGCTTTAAGTTTCAAAATATAAAAAAGCTTTAATTATGCGTTTCTGGTGTTTTACATATATCCATTTCTGGATTAGGATAATAACTGTCGTGTAATGAATAGTATATTTAGCACGAAATCCTGCTTGTATGACAACCATAGCCATGAAATGCGTAAAAATGAATTTTTATTGTAAAATAAATTTTGTTTAAATCCTACCATGGGTTATCGGGATCTACGCATTTTTAGCACTAATGTTCTAATGTTATCATTTCGATCGATTTACGTTTCTGTTTTTCTTCACGTTTCCCTAATAACATAATAAAGTATATCCAAAATAAAGTTTAAACTTCATATTTGCCATTTATTACTGGAAGTGAAATCGTTAGTTTACGCAAAGTACTTTTAAAAAAATGGTGATAACCTGATAATGTGGCTACGTGGTTCTAAGGCAAGGTAAAAACAAGAAAAAATATTAATTAATTGTGGAAGATTGAATTTTAGGCAGTAGTTCCAATCAGCTATCCTTGGTTAGCGTTTGGAGATTTTTTCCTGAGTTTGCTCTGATTTTTGGCTAGTGTCGAATGAAAAGATGCCATATTTCGATCATCCTTTGAAAATATGAAATTCTGGGTTTATAAGTAACACATATTTTATCAAATTACCTGACAGTGATACTTTTTTATAGTGAAATAAGATATTAGCTTGAGAATTTCATAAACCATGGTTGATTGATGATTTAAATAATCACAGGTGGTCTGGTTTTCTCTAAAATTAACGAAAACATTTACTACCCGGAAATTTGCTGATATCCCAAAAGATCGAGCGTGGAGAAAGTGAAATTGAACAAACTGACGGTGTATTTGTTCCTCCCATTCCAAAATTCCAATATCGTCCAAACCTGGAGTGTTATTTTCTTCAGCCATTAGATAAATGTTTAAGTTGGAACTACGCTATCAAAAAGAAACGTGGTTACTGCTGCCAACTTAAAACATTCATAAATAAATCAAAGGCTTAATTTAGTACAAACTCCGCAAATATTTGGAATTGCCTTTGAAGTGAATTAATCATTCATACGAATGAATCGCGTAATCGAAATCATAAATTATTTCCCCTCCCGAACATGTGTTGCATTTATAAAGTTCGCTGAATTTGATTCATTAGGAATAGAAACCTTTCAACAAACTTCTGAAGTGATTTATAGAAGCCGTACTGCGGCATGATCTTGAATTATAAAATAGCGGACGATGCTCTAAAACGAAAGTTAGTTAAAATAAAGTTTAGTAGGGTTTTGGTATTTGGCGGTACTAGAGTGTCAATTACCGAGATTTTTGAGGGAAGATGAATAGCTAAGTCCTCTGTGAAACATTTTTGGTATTTTTGCAATACTGCATTCGGTATATGCATTAAGAAATGCTTATTTATATTTTAATACTAGCTGAATGCCCGTGCTTCGCTACCGAGTACATTTTAGGATAATTACAATGAAAAACTAATGAAATTGCTTTTTAGAGAATTAAATTCTTAATTAGTTTGTATTAAATTCTTAAAAAACTTCCATCTCTATTAGTCTAGGGGTTAAATTTTACCTTTTACCGTATTTTAATATTTTCGTCAATTTATTTCGTTATTATGCACGTAACGCAAAATTAATTTAAAGTATCTAAAAAAGAAAAGAAATCTCGTGATCAGCATTTAATAAATTAAATTCTGAAAATTAACCTTTGAAAATTCGCCAAAAATCAGAAAAGGGAGGTAAAGATTCCAAAAAAATATCATTTCAAAGGAATTTTTATGATCTTGATATAAATTTATAATCTCCCCAGATTATTATTTTAAATGCAAACTTTAAAAAAGTTACAAAAAGAGCTTAAAAATTTAATTTAAAAAAATCTAAGAAGAATTTTTCAAAAATTTTTCTTAATGCACCCCTACTCTATAAGAAAAATCACCATGCAAAATGTCAGTCCTTTAGGTCCAGCGATTTGGTCTGTGCGTTATCTATCAGTCAGTCACGGAACTGTATATATATATATATATATATATATATATATATATATATATATATATATATATATATAAAGATTTTGTGTCCCTTATTCAAAATGTTTCACTTGGGATACATATTGGATTTTGAAAATTTGCGTGCACTCAGTGAAATAACTGGAAGGTGGAATTTTAGACTGTAGTTCCAACCAGCAACCGTTGGATACCGTTTGGTGGACTCTTAGTTAGTTAGTGTCGAAGGGAAAGATGTCAACTACAGATCGTTCTTTTAAAATAAGAAAAGCTGAGTGTATAAGTAATGAATATTTCATCAAATTATCTGACAACTAATCTTTTTTTACAGTGAAAGAAGAGATCGGCTTGAGTTCTTCATAACCCATGAATGATTAATTAAATAATCACACATTATAATTTTTATTTGAATAATCAATCATAATGAAATATCTTAAGGGTAGTGTAGCGTACTCTGAGGCATAACTTATCGCGTTCGAATGAATTCGTGGCAAGATAAAAATAAATCCCAAGTGGTAAATGATAAGGCCATACGTTTACCAAAATTTAATGAAACAAAGCAAATTAAAATTAAATTTGTACAGCAGAACAAAATGAATTTAACCGTTACAGTATAGAAAGACTTCAGTGCAGAAGTAAATTATTAATTACGCTCCGAGACTAGTTTAGCCCCCCCCCCCCACAGGAGCTTAAAACATGCGACCGTCTAACATGGAAGTTACATAGAGCTCTCTCAAAAAACGCAGTCTCTGACTTTGTTTCCGGTCTTTTCATTGTTGGCATCTTGGAATTCTTAGAATTGCCCTACCTTCCACAGCCGGTGGCCCTGGGATTGACCAGGATGACAGTCTTGCTTATCGACGAACATTTCGGCCATCTTTATTGCCGCTATAGTGTCAAACTCGCTGAGATATTGTTCTAAGAAGACAAATTTACACTTGGCGCTGTAAGATAACAATGGTTTCGTCCTGTTCTTACCCGTATTCTTGCAGTAACCGATATGTCTCTGGATTAACTTTCCAAGCTCGGAATATCCCCACGTGTTCCGAAATCGGTGGGAATTCGAAAAGGAATTTCGATAAACATGCAGATGTGTGAGGCCTCTTCATGAGTCGTGGGAACAACTCCAATTCTACGTGACGTTACAATGGGACCTAGGTATACTAAAGACAAAACTTATTTGTAAGCACAGATATGGATATCGAAAAGTACTTGATCCTCATAAACATTTTAATTTGTATAGCAGAGGTTGAGCGTTCCTGATACAAATGACTGAAACCAAGAAATATATGAGATCAGGGATTTTTCATACTTGGGAATGATTTCACCCCCTTAATTAGATACCTTGAGGACAGTACACAAATTCGATACACGAAATCTATTAGTAACTATTGCAATATATTGAATTTAACTCACTGAGGATTAAATATTATGAAAAATTAAATAATATTTAATCCTCATGTATTCTTTAATGCACAGTAAATGTCGAGCATGCTATGCCCAAATGCATGAGAATATATAGCGTAATTTGAAATTTCGCTTGCTCTTAATGAGATATCTTGAGGATGGGACCTCCGTAGGGTTGCCAGAAGTTGAAATTATGTAAAGAGAACTATTTTTAGAAGAAAAACAGGACAATGTTTGGAAATATCCGAATATAATAATTAGTCACACGCATCAAAAATAATTTATATTTATTACATTAAAAAATACAATTTGTGAGAAAAATAATTTCAATTTCATACTCTTTTAGTTCTAGTGCATACATTTAAAAAGAAACATTCTGTATAATTTTCTATTATAAAGAAAAATCTTTCGGTACATATTTTGACTGTTCTCTATAAAAATTTGAATATGGAAATGAGAATTGCAACGCAGCGCATAGCAATAAAATAGCTAACTCTAAAAATTTATGTAAAAAAATACTAGACATCGGATTTTGTTTTTAAATAACTGATTATAAAATTGTAAACTTTCAGTTTTTTTCCAGGATAATTTTCTATCCAAAGTAAGAAAGCTTTTCAATTATTTTATTAATATTTCAAAGAGAAAATTATAAAAACTAATGCTTTCAATACAAAAATATTTTTATTTCAAACAAAGTATTTATCATTAAAGAATTTGTAAGTTAATTTGCTATTAAAATGAATATTTAAGCTTAGTTTGTCGTAAGAAAAATTTAAACTTGTATACTTTTGATAGATCAGGTTAAAAAAGCGTATTATTAAAATTGATACCTCCTAAAACATAGTGGTAAATTTATTAGACTTGGAATTAAAAAACAATGATTTTAAAATAATTTATTACTTTTAGTTACATTTGAAGACAAATTTTTATTCAAAATAAGAAAGAAAAGAAAATTTCATCTATAAATTAAAATAACAGTTCTAAAATCTTTTGCTTTTATGACAAAAGAAAAATTTCTTCAATCAAGTATTATCTGGCTTACTATATTTAAGTAAGTTTATTCTTTTCAATTTAACATTTATGTCTAGTTCAATGGGAAAAATATAAACTTTAGTTCTATCGCAAATAGGGATGTCCGAATATCTTTAAAAGATAACACGTTCTCTTTTTTTGTCGCGTTCAATTGTTCAATCACCAATTTTATTCTGATTTTACTTGTTGTCTTTTTCCAGGGCCCGAGGTAGCGTAGTGGTACAACGTCGGCTTTCAGTACTGATGGTGTTCGGATGGAATCCCGAAAAACCTTCGTATCTAAGAAGGATATGGGCATGTCAAATCCGTAGAGTGAAAAGTCCTATGAGGTCAGAGAAGGTGGGTGATGGTACGATCTCTCCAGATGTCGAACCTGGGGTTGCTCGTTCAAAATTAAGCTGGCACCTGGCTAAATCGGACTCCTACCCCTGTGTTGCTGTTGTAAACCGGAGCCGTAACCCTTAGCCCGCAAGTCTATTTGGACCTGGTACTTCTCCCAGGGAGCATAATTAACAACAACAACAACAACATTATGAATTTAAACTTATTATTTTGTTTTTATTTACAAATGTTCTGTTTTATTAGAAAGTGAATTATATTGAAATAAAAAGTTCTTTTTTTCACGAATTGTATTATTATTTACAATATAATTATAAATTATTATAATAATTATAAATAATTATTGATGGGTGGGAATAAATATTATATTCTTATAATTCCCTATTCCATCCACTTTTAACGTAGGATTACGTTCCTTCATAATGGTCCTCGAGAAAGGAAAATTTCAGACGATAAAACCGTCCGTCCGTACCTCGCGATTTATAATTTTCACAGCGCGCCAAACCCAGTCTGTATCGCTTCGACAGGCAGTAAAAGTTAAACAGAAAGGTACGAAAATTCATCAAAATTTTGACATATACGTACATATATACATAACACATACATACATATATACAAACAAAAGAGGTAAGCAACGATAAGTAATCCTACATAAATTACCCGCGGTAGTTTCATTAGAAAAGAATACCTGAAATTTTTTAATTGTCTCTTTTTTCTTTAACTTCTGTTTATATATTTTCACCTTTTGGTAAACCTAAAAGCAAAAGTTTATTTTTTTTAATGAGAATGATGTAGATTGTGAAAGAATTTTTTGACGATGAAAGTTGATCGCAAATGCCTTTTTGGGCTTAAAAGTTCAACTTAACCCTATAACCTTTTCCTTACGGGGTGAGATAGCATGTATCTCAAAATTACGGGCCCAAGAAAGAATATATATATATAAAACCCCCTTTACGGCCGTTTTTACAAAGGGAGTATGAAATTTCCCGTTCTGAAGAGAATTGTAAAAATGTGACCCGTATGCTAAAGGTTAACATGTTGGTAACCCTAAATAAATACATTAACGATGACATGCCAAAGTACTTAAAAAAAAATTGATTGTGAAAATGATTTATTTTCAGTGAATTTGGTTTGAACAGCAAATACAATTGTATTATCTTCTAAAACACGTGAGAGGACGAAAATCTGCTACTCTCCATCGCGTCTCCCCCCAAAGATGGGACTGAAAGTATAATTCATGAGCAAGTTAATCATTCATAAGAATGAATCACATAATTGCATTCATAAATTATTTACCTCGCAAAATTATGTTGAATGCATGAACTGCTCCAGATTTGATTAATTAACGACGTGAAAACCTTCAACGGAATGATTTAAATGATGTATTGAGCGCAGAATTAAACTATGATCTGGAAAATGAATGATCAATGCTTTAAATGAAGCCAATCTAAACGTATTTGTTTATCGATAATTCTGTTTTATCTCGCGGTTTCCAACAGACGTCGATAAAATGATGATTTGGTTTATCCAAATAACTTACCTAGTCTTTGTTAACCGTGGATAGTGTTAACATAAATGAGCGTACAATGAAAAATTGTAGCACAATATTTTGTTTGTACACTATGTAGTGAAGCTCATAATTTCGTGTTCATAAATACGAATAATTACGAATCCGTGCCGGCCATCAGTGAAGAAGTTGGGACACTAAGGCTGCTGTATACTAACCCTATCGGATTCGCAGAACTCAATGCTAACCTATGGAGAAAATATGTCTACTATTGACAGCTACATAAATTCTGATAATCCAATAACAATCAACATAACAAAAGCGGTGCACATTTAATAAAATACCTTAGCAGTTTTATATATGCAGAAACAGAACAAAACTCGTGCTGTTATTATCTGGGAAATAGTGATTGTATTACAACATGTACCTATACCTCAAAATCTTTTTTCCTAAGTTTATAATAATTACAAGATAAAAAGAACTTTTTATATACCATGTTTTTAAATTTTCTGTGGAATCATATAAATTTGACAATTCTATTTATTAATAAATACTTTTTAAAAATTTTTTGATGAATTATTCCATTAACATGAAAGAAAATGAAGTTAATTGGAAGTTAACTTGCGCTTAACATTTCGTTCCCGTTCCAGTCGATAGATGGCTGCACCGCTCTTCAATACAAAATTAACTGAAAATAACTGAAAATTAATTTAATTCTGCTGAAAAATGGATAAAAGTATAAAAAAATGCATTGCCATCGTGTTCTGAGCTATTCTGAAAGTTTCAAATGTTTAGCTGGTCGGCACGTTAGTTAAAAATCGATTGCAAGATTTGTAAGGGACAAACACACAAACAAACAAGAAATCAAGTTAATAAAAACATGGTAAAAAATACCCTAACCGTTTGAATTTTTTTATTTAGCAAATTAGTCAAATGTCATGTAAAACGCATTTCTTTTATCGTAGACAGGACACTTCTCAAATCAAGAAAGATTTACTGATCAATGATTCTTAAGGCTGCTGTGTACTAACCTACCCTATTGGATTCGCCCACCTCAATGCTAACCTATGAAGAAAATATGTCTACTATTGACAGCTACATGAATGTTAATAACCCAATAAAAATGGTATCTTCAGATAGCACGATCTTTTCTACACCTTGCAACAGGATTCATTTTAAAAAATTCGTCCACCAAAGAACTTTATGAGCGTTTAGAACACACTAAACCAGATTTTCCCCCTTATAATTTAAATTTCAAAATATTATTTGGATTTTAAAAAAAAACGAAAAAGGATCCAAGGTGTAAAATTTCTTTCTCTATCACGGAATACAATTTTTGAAAAAACAATCTTTCAAAACAATCTTTCAAAAAATCTTTCTAGTCGGAAATGATTGGAAACATTTTCTCCATAGGTTAACATTTAGGGGAGCGAATCCAGTAGGGTTAGTTCACAGCATCCTTAATAGCACATAAAGACTTTTTTATTTTCAGTCCATCTAGCGTGTACATATCTGTGTTTGCTATGTAAAGGGTGTTAAGACCAAAATGGGCTCAAATGAGTTATCAAAACAGTCATGTTTGAAAAATCAAGGGCTACTGCCCTTGATTTGAAAGATCAAGAATTGCCCTGGACATGAAAAATCAGGTCCTTAAGGTTACAGAAAGCTAAGTCCAATTCCACTCTAAATATTTTTATTCATCAGTGAAAATTTGAGATATGTGAAACAAAACACAAACATGTTAGTGTTAAAGGGGTTATGTACCAATCAAAGACTTAACACTCTTTACTCAACAATAATAAAGTTAGAAAAATTTATTTAAAAAAATAAAGTTAAAATTAAGCTTAAAAATACTGACTTTACAAATGCTGCTTTTATTCCATCTCGTTTTTCACTAAACTACAATTTTGGACTTGACACTCTTTGCACTGCAAACACAGATATTAAAACAAGAATGCACCTTAAAGGGGTCCAGAATATTTACCAAAAAATTTAAAATTATGTTTAGAAGTTTTATACTTGCTAACTCAAAAGCTATCTGCATTTGCAATTTTTTTCCCGTTTTGTTCATCGGAAAGGTTTACATATAATTTGACGTTAGGATTCATGATAATATTTATAAAATGTTCAATCGCTTTAAACGGTTATGGGCTTTAAAGCAATGCTTTTCGGGTAATTTTTTTCAGAATTTTTACTTTGAACTCCAAATCCTGTGAAAAAAAGGACAAAGAAGCAATGCTCCAATTTCACCACAGATATGTTGCGAAGAACTTCAGTCATGTCTGTTTAAAGAAGGCATACGAGAGTTACAATACTGCACTTATAGAAATACAGTTGGTTCTCTGTTTAACGACGCTCTACTTAACGACGATCTCTATTTAAAGACGATATTTCCCGGTCCCGGTCCCTCCGACGTAAAATAATTCTATTTTAAGACGATTTTGTATCCATTTAACGACGATTTTTTCTTACATGATAAACTTTTTCTTCAACATTTTATCTACTGGAGAGTTACTTTCTGTGGGGGAGTTTGGTTTCAAAAACAGACCCGGAATTTCCTTTATGTTTGTTGCAATCATAGACTTGTTGCAGTGGAAAAAACCGGGGGAGGGGGGGATTACTGTTTCTCGGAAGATCGAACATTCTTCCCCGGTGGATCGAATTTCTTAGTGCGGGTGTGGAATCACTCTATTGTACCTACCATGTTGTCATGTGATTTACGAACTGTCTAAAAATCACCCCTCTCTCACTCCTTCTGGGAAGCACGTGTTCATGTTTAGAGAATTCATGGTTGGGTGTAGGAACTCATTCCAGTACGAATACGAGGTGAGCAGAGCAAAATGGCATCAAAGCGAAAGCATTTTACGCTACACGAAAAAGTGAAAATTATTGAAAACTGGGAAGAAAGTGTTGGAATAACAAAAGTCCAATTCGCAAGACAATTTCAGCTACCCGAGTCTACTCTCAAAGGCATTTTAGCAAGCAAAGAGAAAATTCTTGAAGCAGCACAAAAATTTGGTTTGGGATCCAAATCCAAACGGCAGAAAATTCAATGTGGCCGATCAGAAGAGTTTGAGAAGGCAGTCCTGCAATGGTTTCATCAAGCAAGAGCATCTAACATTCCAATTTCCGGAGTGATATTTAAAGAAAATGCTATTATTCCGGCAGAAAAGTTTGGAATGCAAAATTTTCAGGCTTCGGCTGGTTGACTAACAAAGTTCAAAGGAAGATACGGGCTTGTATTTAAAAGCATATCTGGCGAAAGTGGCTCCGTAGATGAAAAAATAGTGGATGAATGTAAAATAGTGCTGAAGGGGAAATTTGATGGATATGATGAGAAGAACATATTCAATGCATATGAGACGGGCCTATTCTACAATATGGTGCCTAATAAAACCTTAACGTATATGGGCGAAAAGTGTTTGGTGGAAAACACAGTGAGGAACGATTGACTGTTTTACTGTGCACTAATTCGGATGGATCTGAGAAATTTCCACCACTAGTTATAGGCAAATCAAAGCAACCAAGGTGTTTTAAGAATATCACCTGGAAACCTTGTGAGTACCGCAATAATAATAAAGCGTGGATGACATCACAAATTTTTATTGACTGGATTAGAAAATTTGATGCAAAAATGCATCGAGAAAAGTGAAAAGTTTTACTTTTAATCGACCGATGCACTGCACATACTCCAAATATCCCTGGACTTACAAATTTGACTATCCATTTCTTACCAGCTAATTGCACTAGCAAGTTGTAGCCATTAGACCTGGGTATTATTCGTAGTGTGAAAGCATACTACAGAAAGTCTTTAATTAGGAAATTAATAAACAATTCGGCTGACAGTATAAAAATTAGAAAATTTACAATCTTGGAAGCAATGCACATGATAACATCAGCATGGAAAGAAGTTTCTTCATCCACAATAAAAAACTGCTTTCGCGTTGCTGGAATTCACAAATAACTTGCAGTGGAACTGCAAAGTACGGATGTAGAAATCAACGAAGATGACATTACCCCTGAAGAATGGAGAAGTCTTGTTGAAGATGAGGATGTTTCAATTCAAGATTTCTACAATTGTGATAAATATGTTTTAATAACAGATTTCAGAAATGTAGAACAAATTTATGAAGATATTGTAAACGAAAACACAGTGTCAGACGAAGAAGGTGAAGTTGAAGACACGGAGAACGAGACACTGCCACCATCTTACACAGATGCAATTTCTGCTCTAGATGTTCTCCGACGCTATATTACATCGAAAATGGAAGGTGACTCATTTAACATTTTAGAAAATCTGGAAAAGAGAATAACGAAAACAAGGCGAATGAAGCAATCAACACTTTTTGAATTTTTTAAAACGCAATTTATTGTACTGTTTGTACTCTTTTTTTTTCAATGTAATTTAAAATAACTTTTTGGGAATAAAATAATGATGATAATAAAAATAACATTTTTAAACACGCCAATATATTAAGAAATATATTGACAGTCCTAAACCTGTAAAGTGTGAAGGGAAATGTTATTTTTTCACAAATTCTGTTTAAGGACGATCTCTACTTAAGGACGATTTTTCACGGTCCCTTGAAAGTCGTTAAACAGAGAACCAACTGTATTACAAAAAATTGGTTAGGAATAGATTTTGATTAGTGGCACATCTACATGCAAGTATAGCTGAATTACGTAACAAAACTCTCTGTTATATTTGGAAATATGATTTTAATATGTGATTATCTGCAATTTACAAAAAATCTCTTATTAGTTAAGGACAATTTCGAGACTCATTTTCTCATGTTATGAAAAATTTCTCTAAGAGATAAATAGTCTTGGTTACAAATGAAATGCTACCTATATGCAATACATAGAGTACTATGTACAGTACAGCATAAAAATGTGGTATTTAGACCCTGTAATTATCTTGGAAACATGCGATTTGAATTATTTTGTTCTAGCCTCTTCCTTCTTGCTCCCGTCAAAATTTCGGGGTGAGGTTTCGCCTTCTATTTCTCGTGATATTTCCGGGCTGGAGTGTTTAAAAGTAACTCACCAAAAAGATTAAAAACAGTCCATTTCATTTACCTTGAAAAATTTTTATTTCTTATTTTTCATACTAGATGGCAGAACCAGTCTATTTATAATACAAATGGGGATGGCTTTTTTAAACCACATGTGGCAGATCAAAAAATAAATGGAATCCTCCGGAACAAAATAGGCACTTTCTTCATTTTTTTCTTGAAAATTATGCGATCGTTAAGGGGCTTGAAGTTGGTACTACGTTTTACGTCTAGGAAGCGAAATTGTACTTTTTTTCAGAGTTTTGTTTCTTTCACCATCTTAAGTAGTGATGAGATAAAAGTGGCTCATATTCTGTAATTTAAATGAACCCATTTTCCATGTTGAACTTAACATAACAAACAAAAGCAAACAAATATGACAGCATAATCAGAAAAATCAGATATAAAACTGTCTATAATTCAATTTAGCAAAAACGATGCAGAGGAGTTTCATATTCATAACTAAATAGCACCTCTTATTGGGGTCTGTTAGGTTGCTAAGAAGTATCTCGTTTTGAGCATTTTTCCTTAATAGAAAAACGACGCCAGCTTGAGAATGCGGCTCAGAGGTTTTGAAGTGGTGTATTGTTATTACTTGCCATGAATGGGCTAAACAGACGATGTTAAAAATAACAGAAAGGTAGTATTTTTTTATATAGGCAGTCACTCGAAATTTTTGCGATGAATGCAGTATTATTTGAGCACAGGGATGATAATTCTCAAAGTACTAAAATTCTATGTATATATATATATATATATGTCACGACCTGAAATTAAGTTAGTAGAAATTACTTAAATGGGGAACAAAAAGTTAACGCTAAATTAAGCAGATGGCAGCAACATTCAGATCTCTGTAGAAGTTACATAACGTTGGATTGCCCTTCAGCGCATCTGATGCTGAGATTTTGAAAGTAAAACAAAGAGAGCCCGGAAACGCGCTGACGAAACGATGTATGTCGTGGGGTGAGAGTTGGGACAAAATGGCGAAATAACTTTTAATTGAGCTGATGTCATTTAGAGTTGAAATTAAATAAACTTCTTAATCGTGAAAGATGCCTTATCATTCTCAGCCTCCATACAAGACACCACTACTATGATGAGGAACTGAGTTATACGCCATTTATACGACAGTGAAGCGTTACGAGAGGCGTTATATATTTTTTTTATATATATATATATATATATATATATATACATACATATATATATACATACATACATACATACATACATTTATACATACATACAGAGAGAGAGAGAGAGAGAGAGAGAGAGATAAAAATCTAGTACATTTAACATTCATTTTTGCTTTAACCGTAAAAATTTATACAATTGGTATTAAAATGTCTTTGAATTATTTAATACAGTCGAACCCCGTTATAGCGAACCCGGTATATAACGAACTCATGGATATAACGAACGAACATTTTGGTCGCGTCGTTTTACTATTAAGCGTAATTTAGTTAGTATTGTGTCAGTTTAATGCAATCGATTTTAGTCGATTTAATACATTAATTATCATTTATAATAGATTTCATCATTTTTTAATGCATCATTATTGAATACACATTGCAACTAATGAGTTATGCATTTTGTGAACTCTTATCATATTTCTTAACGGTTCGGATATAGCGAACCACCGGATAAAGCTAACAAAATCTTTGGTCCCATTGAAGTTCGTTATAACGGGGTTACTGGATCTCCTTAAGCTGAAAACTAATTCCACATTTTGCAGTATGAAATGACAAAATATGAATTTATGTGCGCTAGTTTCAGAACATAAAGCAACTAGCACTTAAGAATGTTTCGTGTTACATTTTTAAAAACACTTCATATGTCAGATGCATTCCCAACAATAAAAAAAATCTTAGCTTTAAAAATATACATTCGTGTCATAAAATTGGAGAAAGAGACTATATATATATATATATATATATATATATATATAACATATACACATTTCACAAGTTATGTAACTACGAAGATAAACTGATGCTACCGTATTTTCTTTCTACCGCAGCCCTCTTTTGAAGTTTTCTTTAAAGAAAGATCACCCTCTGTATGTATAAAAAATTCCTCCATCACTTCAAGAGAACAGAATAACGATAAAAAAAATTGGAACCAATAAATGAAAGAAAAGGCAGAGAATGTGACTACTTTTATAAAGGGCGAGGCGCAAGGCAGAAAAGGCTTGCAAGAGCACAAAATCGAGGAGAAGATTCTGAAAACTTTTCCTGCATTTTTTCAAGTCCACAATAAAACATCATCGAATGTTTAAGTGCCAATATTTTTTAAAGAATGCGGGCGAAAAGAATCTAAAGAATTATTTGCCGCGTTAAGGACTAATTTTTGTATGGGTATTTTGTAGTTTTTCTTTTTAGTTTTTTTTACAGTTTTTGATGAGTTCTTTTTTAATTCTAGATTGCTACATAAAACCTTCACTACCGTCAAAGACAAGGTTTCTTGGAAGGCCACTTGGGTTGTTCTTTCTCCTAAACAATTTATATATTTTTTTGTTATACCTTTCATTCTTTTTAAAATGGTCATAAGGCACAAACGACATTTTCAAATTGCACTTTTAAACAATTATGTCTGTACTAGCTGAATACCCGTGCTTCGCTACGGAGTACATTCAAATTAAATTCATCTGTCAATGTATGTAATTAATGCCAATAAACACACACACACACACACACACATATATATATATATATATATTTAAAATTAAGATGACTACAGGGGGCAGATGCGACCATTTAATACTTCTAAAGCCTAAAACAAGATAGACATATAAAAATAAGCCAAAACGGAAGTGGAGGTGGTATAGTTGATGACTGGAGGAGGGGGTTGTGACCCCCCCAACCCCGGTTAAACAAGTTTAGCGTCCAGATAACACTCCCGGATGTCGGCTATAACACCAAGACAGTTATAAAGTAATTATGAAGAAGAAAAAATTATTTGGATGAAACAAAGTTAAACCATATACTTTTACTTATATATTAAACTAAAACATAATTATAAATTTGAATAGTGTTTTAACCTTTAAATGTAGACAAAATCTTAATACAAAGATACAGAAGTACAATAATACTAATCAACAAAATAATTGCACATTAACAAATACACTTCAAAATTTAAGATACAAAAATACTTAACTTCCACCAAGCAAGAGACACGAAACTCAAGCACACTCACTTTTATAGACATAGTAGGGATAAATATTGCCGTATTAGGGAAATATTTGGTGTTGCCAACTTAAGTTAAAATGATTCTCGCAATCTTTATTATCTAATTTAAAAAACTGGGTTAGAATTGATACGAGGAAATTGACAGGTAAACCCTGGTCAATAGCTATAGTTATGAATTTATTTATCCTGACGTCCATAGTTTTTGTGTTTGAATGTAAACGTTTGTTAGTAGATTGACACATAAATACATAAAAGCATAAAGAAGTTAATAGGTAAATAAAGATATTAACCTAATAAAAGGCAATAAATGATATTTAACCAAATAACCAAAGATACTGGTTAACACCATAGAAAGTTAAAACTCACATAATAGAAGCCCGACACCATTAAAGTACCGACAGATACATATATGTAAAGTTGCCATGATAGAAGCCCGTCACTATTAAAGTACCGACTGATACATATAAGTAAAGTTGCCCTATAAGTGAAAGAATTTTTAACCATTTTAATTTTTTTAAAATTTTTTATATATTTAAAAAAAAAATAATGAGAAAATAAACACCTAAGTCAAAAGATAATAAACATCTAAGTACACCTTAATTAAAGGATTTCGTTATAAAGTTATAGTGAAAAACCTATTGAGCTATATAAGTACAATAAGAAAACAGACAATTAACAGAAATCAAGCACTTAGGGCTCAACGCACCAGAGGCAAGATTCTGTAGTAAGTTATATTCAATATTATAACCATCACGGGACTATCCTAGAGCAAACAATAATTTAGTGTATTAAGATAAGTATAAACAGTCTTATACATCTAACCCACTTACTAAAATATTAATAATTATGCAATGTGAAGAAAGTGCTAAGCTGCTAGAATAATTCACATGTTAATATAGTTTACAAATGTAAATTACTTAACAGGAAACATAATTGAGTAAATAAATTTTAGGCGCTAAGCTGCTCACAAATACTATAAGTGTTGTCTGGACTCTAAACATGTTTAACTGGGGTTGGGGGGTCACCCCCTCCCCCAGTCATCAACTATACCACCTCCACTTGCGTTTTTGCTTATTTTTATATATCTATCTTGTTTTAGGTTTTAGAAGTATTAAATGGTCGCATCTGCCCCTTGTAGTCATCTTAATTTTAAATATCTATATATCGTAAATATATCTGTGAGCAGCTTAGAGCCTAAAATTTATTTACTCATTTATGTTTCCTATTAAGTAATTTACATTTCTAAACTATATATATATATATATATATATATATATATAAAATACAGCGATCAATGTATGCAATTGATGTAAAAAAAAACAAAAAATATATTTATAAAAAAATTGTAACGGATATTTATATAGATAAAATAATGAAAAAGAAAATATTCAAATTAAATCTAATAGAACATACTAAAGAATATAGTGCAGTTTGAGGAACGTATCTTTTACTGTATTTTAATATTTATTTGGATAATGTCCAATCGTCTGCCCCATTAGTAAGAAGAAAAATATTTTTTTTGTTTATTTCATTGTTATGCACTTGACGCAAAATAAGTTTAAAGTATCACAAAAAGAAAAGAAACCACGTGATCAGCGTTTACTAAATTAAATTCTAAAATTTTTTTTTCTTTAAAAATTCACCAAAAATAAGAAAATGGAGGTAAAGATTCGAAAAAGATTTCATTTTAAAGGAATTTTTAGGATCTTTATCGTGATTTAAATTTTATAACCGTCGGATTATTATTTTAAATGCAAACTTAAAAAAGTTACAAAAACAGCTTAAAAATGTTTAAAAATCTACGAAGAATTTTTCAAAAATCTTTCTTAGTGTACCCCTACACTATAAGAAGAATCACCATGCAAAATTTCAGCCCTTTAGATCCAGCGGTTTGGTCTGTGCGTTATATGTCAGTCAGTCAGTCAGTCAGTTACGGAACTGTTTCATATATATATATATTAGCGTTACTCCCGCGGTGTACCGTAAAGCAGCTGTTATTTGCGAGGAATCTCACCACTTGGTATCTTAATGAATTTTCATTTATATCGTAGCCTACATTTATTGTGCTCTTATATACCATCGAAACGTCGAAATATGGAAAATTCTCTTTATTTATTGTTTTGAAACCACTTCCAACGCCCACTAGTTTCAAATGAATATTTATATTGATTCTTAAAAAAATAACTATTTATATTTCATATACAGTAAAAAACTCGTTTATCCGGACTAACTGGGACCTTAAGGAATTCGGATAATCAAAAATCCGGGTAATATGGGTAATAAGCAAAACAAAATCCTTAACTAAGCAGACTTAACCGTTTATTACGATAAAAAACTATGTTTTGTAACAAAATTCAACAAAAGTCAACAAAAAGCACTTTATTACCAAAATTTATTGTACAATCTATGCAGGAGTTGTACATTGAATCAAACTAAAACGCAAATATTTGACGTACTTATAGTTACGTTCATGCTATCATAGTTAGGGGTACGTAAATTTCGCATAAAAAATATCGAAATTTCGCATAAATAAAAGTTACAATGTATAAAATTTCGCATTTACTCGCAAATATATATATATATATATATATATATATATATATATATATATATATATATATATATATATATATATATATATATATATATATATATATATATATATATATATATATATATATATATATACATATATATATACCGGGTGGCCATAATTAAACTGACAGTGCTCACAGTGTTCTGTAGCACGATCTATTTGCGAGAATGACGCCACATTTTGTAGGAAGATTAAACAAGACGGGGGACGAAGGATTCCGCGAAAAAATAAATTAGTTCCAAAAGTCACCGCTAGGAGAATATTTGGCGCTGTGTAATAGAAAATAGAGTGTTATCAAATGCAAATTAATACGGAATAAAATTATCTTTTATTATGCACATTTTCTTATTTAGTCCAAGTGCAATATGGCAACACTTTTAAGAAAGCGTTAAATCTACATAAACACCGATAAAGTCTCGTGATCTGCAATATCACGTACGCTGAGCAGAAGAAGTTCTTTATTCAAATTTCACGTTACATCCATTGGCACAGTGCCAGCTGCTTGGGTTTTAAAAGGCAATGTGTTACGTTTCGAATCAATCGGATTGAAAGTTTATGTGCAATGTCTCTTTCTTTAGTCGAGCGTGCGTTACTGGTCAAATTATTTACCTCAACCAGTGCAACGCGTCAGCCGCTCTTCGTGCTTTTAGAACGCACAAAAAATGCGTAAAGGTAACGGTCCTGTGTCAGTTAATGGGCTAAAAGCAATGGTTGCGACGTTTGAGAAAACAGGTTCTCTGAAGGTTCAGTCAGGCAGAGGACGAAAACCTGTACCACAGGATACAATCGAAGCAGTTGCCACGGCGATTGTCGACAGAGGACCAGACAATATTGCTGCCACCTCTAGCGCTCGTGGATTAGCTCGGAATATGGATATGCCTTACAGTACGGTATGGAAAATCTTACGAAAGATTATCAACTTCTATCCGTACAAGATCAGCCGTGTACAGGAGTTACTGTACCCCGACCATGATAAGCGGTTGACTTTTGCTCTCACCTTTCTTGCCAGAATGGAGGTGGATGATGCTTGGCAGTGGAAAATCTTATGGGGAAACGAGGCCCACTTTTACCTGCATGGAACTGTGGATACCCAGAACTGCAGAATTTGGGATGACAAATCACCACATGCAGTCACAGAAATTCCCTTACATTCACCAAAGGTAACTGTTTGGTGTGGGTTCACAGCGGAATTTATCGTAGGTCCATTATTCTATGAGAACATTACCCCGACAGGACCGGAAACCTGTTCTGTTACCGGAGAGAAATATCGCCACATGTTGAACAGCTTTGTCATTCCGGCACTTCAGCAAAGACAATGCCTGGGGGAAATCATTTTCATGCAAGATGGAGCCCCTCCACACGTTGCTGTACGGGTGCAACAGCTGCTACGACAGAAATTCACAACAGAAAGAGTCATTAGCCGCTACTTTCCAACTGCATGGCCACCTCGGTCGCCTGATCTTACCCCATGCGACTTCTGGCTATGGGGTTACCTTAAGTCCAAGGTCTATCAAGGAGTGGTCCAGGACCTGGCAACGTTGAAGGATAACATTTCACGGACTGTACGGGAGATTCCTGCAGACATGTTACTTTCTGCTGTTGTGCATGCTGTGCACAGAATGCAATATGTGGTCCACAACAACGGCAGCCACATTGAACCTCATTTGAATGCAAAATAAAAGGTAATTTCCGTATTGATTTGCATTTGTTAGCACTCTATTTTCTATTACACAGCGCCAAATATTCCCCTAGCTGTGACTTTTTGAACTAATTTATTTTTTCCCGGAATCCTTCGTCCCCCGTCTTGTTTAATCTTCCTACAAAATGTGGCGTCATTCTCGCAAATAGATCGCGCTACAGAACACTGTGAGCACTGTCAGTTTAATTATGGCCACCCGGTATATATATAATTCAAATATTTCGCATTTAATTGAAAAAAAATCCCAACTTTAGTTAGGTAAGTATCAAAATTCTTAGTTTAAAGCTAACATTGAAGTAGTCTGCACATTCTCTTCCTGAAGTCTTTAGCAATAAGTAATAAGCAAATTTCGAGAGTGAGGTCTCTCAGACCGTGGATGTTCTTAGATAAGCAATTATGTTAATAAATTCTTACTAGTATTACCTAATTTCGCTTAAAAAGCCATTTACCACCGAGTTTTCGCCGAAAAGTAAAAAAAAAATAATTTTCGCATTTATTCGTTCATATTGCGAAATTTTGCCATTATTCGCATCTGTTTCGTAAATACGAAAATTACATATCCCTAATCACAGTTAAAAATTATTATCTAATGTGAACATTAAACAGAAAAATGTCTATAAACCTTATCCGGATTAGCCGGAGATCCGTATCAACGAGGGGCAGATAAATGAAGTTTTACTGTATATCGTTATAACACATTGAAACTATTTCATCAAAAATACTTGTTAAAATATTTATAATGTCATAACCATGCCAGTGATTCAGTATTTCTTCTAAATATGAATAACATCCGAGCAGATCCTGAAGCCCTAAATATTTCGAACAGGACAGGTCATATATTGACTAAACACTTTGCAGAATTTTCTAAAACTATACGTCTTTGAAATTTAAATTCGAACAACAGATATTAATTAAATTTGACATTCCTATTAAGTATGCTTTCTGGATAATCTGCCAGGAGCTACAAGAAAGTTGAGCATCTAAAAACCGTAAAATATTCGCTCTAGGCAATTGAAAAGTATTCGCGAATTTCAAAAGACAAAGCAGCCAAACAAGAAAAAATTGCGCCTATTTAGTAATTGTTACATTCCTATTAAGTATGCTTTATCGATAACCTGCCAGGAGCTACAAGAAAGTTGAGCATTAAAAAACCGTAAAATATTCGCTCTAGGTAATTGAAAAGTATTCGCGAATTTCAAAAGACAAAGCAGCCAAACAAGAAAGAAATTTCGCCTATTTAATAAGTAAGTGAAATGTCAGTTTTAACTACTTTTGACATAAAATTAAAAATAAACACATTCACTTCCAAAATATGTTTCTTTAAAACTTCTAAGGATTTAAAAACATATTTAGTTTTTAATTATTGTAATCATCACTAACGTATTAAATAAACAAAAATTTATTTTATAAAAACAAACATTCATAATGCAAGATTATTATAGCATAGTGAAACAAAATGACATAGTGAAACAGTGAAACTTAGTAAGTAAAACATAGTGAACAAAAAATAGTGAAGAAGGATTTGTAAATGTACTTTAAAAGGCATTATTCCAACAAAAATCCTGCATCACGCAACTTTGTATTACATAATGCTTTAAAGAAACAACTATGGAATTTTAATCAAATTTTTTTTTCCGTATGAAATAATAAATTTTATTGTAAGGGGATAACAAAGTTCGATCGTGATAATCTTTTTTATCATCATGATTTTGCATACAATAATTCTTCACTTTTTAAACAAAAGGAAATAATTTAACAACAATTTGAAAACTATTAAATGAAATTTATAGTAGATTACGGAACATCTGTATTTAAATTTAAAGTACTAAATTTTTGATTTTCAAAAATATTTTGTGAATTTATTTGCTAAAAACTGTTTTTGTTCTGTGGTTTGATTGTGAAATTGTGATACATTTAAAAGTTTATAGCCCAACATTTTTTTCTGCAAAGTAATTCGATGTCTATGATCGAGAAATAGTTATATGTTACAGCTAAACAAAAATATTTAAAAATCAATCTTCTTTTACTCTGACGTTGTATTAGCAGTTTCAGTAACACTTGGGAAGGCAATCGCATTTATTTGACTACATGCTTCTGTATTTTGGGTATATTTTGGAATGTTTAAATTTTATTTTCCCGGAATACGATTTTTTTAGCCAACCATAATAGCTATGCTATTTAAAATTCATTGAACTTTTCGAGATAATGGTCTAAACTTAACAAAGAATAGACAATGAATCATAATTGAAAATGCCTGTAACTTGCTAGCTGATGTCTAAATTTTAAAAAAAACTTGTTTTACTCTCGTTCTATTCATTTTATTATACTTACGAAATATGGCGAGTACTGAGTGGAATTTCTGTTTTGAACTACATGCAAACCGAAGTCTGTACTTTTATATGGATTCAATAAAAAATATAAATTCACTTAGCTTTTTAATTTTATAAACTTAATACACCGGCTTTATCCATCACAATGTAATTCACGTAACTGATATGAATCTAAAACATCTATTCTATAAATATAACGAAACCATCTCTTTCATAGAGACTTTTTTTGGAAAGGTATTATAAAATCAATTTCATAGAAAATAAAGGGAAAAAGGTAAAGATTACGAGTCAGTTTACAAGATACGAAAATTACCTTTCCGTAAATAAGCGATACCTTTAAGGTCTTGCTGAGAGATACAATGAAACCTTCCTAATTAGGAATAATTCATCGACTGACATCTAAGCATCATAAGTTCAGTTTTCCCTTCGTAAAAAACTACTGAAGGAGGAGGAAAAGTGAGATTTAAAATTTATACGTTACAAAATTCCCAGGAATTGCCGCGAAGAATATTGTAAAACCAGCTATTTGCAAAATAAAGGGGAAAAAAGGTAAGGTATACTACTCAGTTCACAAGATACAAACCTTACCTTTCCGTAAATAAACTATACCTTTAAGGTCTTGTCGAGAGATACAATGAAACCTTCCTAATTAGAAATAATTCACCGATTGACATCTGAACATCCTAAGTTCAGTTTTCACTCCATAAAAAACTATTGAAGGAGGAGGAAAAGTGATTTAAAATTTATACATTACAAAATTCCCATGAATTGTCGCTAAGAATATTGTAAAAATAGCTATTTACAAAATAAAGGGGGGGAAATGGCAAGGTATGCTAATCAGTTTGCAAGATACGAACCTTACCTTTCCGTTCATAAACGTTTCTATTGAGGGACGCAATGAAACCTTCCTAATTAGAAATAATTCCCCGATGAAATCTCAGCTTTCCATATTCAGTTTTCAATCTATGAAATATTACAAAAAGAGGTGGAAAAGTGAGATTTGAAATTTATGTTACGAAATTCCCTCGCAATGTCGCTGAAATATTCTAAAATCAGCTTCTTACAAAATACAGGAAACAAAAGGCTAAGGTATACACTAGTCAGTTTACAAGATACGAAGCTTATCTTTCTGTAAATAAACGATATCATTCAGGCTGCTATGTACTTAGCCCCATTGGATTCGCTCACCTCAATGTTAACCTATGGAGAACATTTGTCCCGGATTGCCGACTTCGATTCAAAGATTTTTTTAAAAAAATGTACTCCGTCATAGAGAAACAAATTTTACATGTGTGTACATTTTTCGTTTTTCTTTAAAAATGCAATTAATATTTTAAATTTTAAATTATTCGGGGAAAAATCTGGTATAGTGTGTTTTAAACGCTCATAAATTCCTTCGGTGGACGAAATTTATAAAATGAATCATGTAGCGCTTTGCAGAAAAGTTCAGGCTATCTGACAATACCAATTTTATTTGGTTATCAGCATTTATGTACCTGTAAATAGTTGAGAAAAATTTGTTTTAAATAAAAAATTTGGGGGCAGTGCTTAACCCCCCTATAGAGAGAGAGCCATTACAATTCCTCAAAATGTATCCTAAGGGGGGTGGAATTCTCGAACTGTCAACTGGACTCCTCCCACCACAAGAGTCTTCAAGAAGAGGAAAAGGGGAATACGATTTTTTTTCTTAGTACATAGCAGCCTTAAGTTTCTGTTAAGGGATGCAAAGAAACCTTCCTATTTAGAAATAATTCACCAATCGACACCTCCATGTTCAAACTTCAGTTTTCTCTCCATGAAAAATTATAAAAGGAGGTTGAAAAGTGGGATTTGCAATTTTTAAGTTATGAAATTCCCATGGAATGTCGCTAAAATATTGTAAAATCAGCTTCTTACAAAATATAGGAAACAAAAAGCTAAGGTATACTAATCAGTTTACAAGATACGAAGTTTACCATTCCACTAATAAACAATATCATTAAGTTTCTGTTAAGGGGATGGTGAAATTTCAAATTACCAAAAATTGAACAAAAATTGGAATTTATTTTGGGGTGTATAAATATTTAAAAATATGCAAATATTGGAATAAAATGCATTTAAAATATGTAATGAATAGTAAAATTAAAACTTGATGGCTTTAGAAAAGTAAATATAGGTAAAAGTAGGGGAAAAAATCTTTTTAATGGCTTTTTATCAAAATGAGTAATTTCCAGATTTTCAAGTCTTTGAAATGTTCCTTGTGTCACATTTTTTGACAAAACTTTATAAAACTTATACCAAAGACTCCTCTTATACATTAAAATAAAGTTATGTATCCATTTCAGGTGTCCATTAAGTATTCATTAAGATTATGAAAGTTTAACTTAAATGTAGAAAAGTGCAAAAATTTCACAAAAATTCAGAGTACAAGGATAAAAATATTTCCTAAAAATTAATTATTCAACGAAAGCGCAAAATAATACATAACTCTGTTCAAAATGTATTTATAAGCAATATAAAGGCAAAATTAAGGGGGGAAGTTAAAAATTGGATCGCAAGGAACATTTTAAAAAACAATAAAAATGTCCATTTTTAAAATATTAAAATAAAATTTAAATATTTATAAAATTTTCTAAGATGTTTGATATAGTTATATTTTAATAAATATATATGCAAAGTTTCATATCTCTGAGGTAAAAATTTCAAAAGTTTCTCTCTAATGTCCGCGATCCCCTTAAGGGATACAAAGAAATCTTCATATTTAGAAATAATTCACCAATCGACATCTCAACGTTCAAAGTTCCATTTTTACTCTATAAAATATTAAAAAGGAAGGGGGAAAAGTATGATTTTGAAATTTATAAGTTACAATATTCCAATGAATTGTCGCTGAAATATCAGCTTTCCCTCACAGCTTTAATGTCGATTTTTCCTTTGAAAAAGGAGATCTATAAAAAAAAGTCCTTTCATCAGACGAAAGGCAAAAGGAAAGATAAACCGAGTAAATAAACGTAAATTCTGTTGGCGTAGAAAAGTAGCTACATTTGTAAATGGGAAAATAGAGGGTCAAAAGTTCCATAACAGCACAAAATTGAAGAAAATATGTTGTGAGATTTTCTTTCATTTTACTCGTTCGAACATGGAACAAAATTTCATTTTTTTTATCTTTTAAGGATTTTATAAGCAACAAAATTATTAGTTTACACTATATTTTAAGCTTTACTTTTTTCACGAAATTGGGAATCCCGATTTAAATTTTAAACTTTGAATATAAAGTATTGAGAACTGACAGAAGTCTTTTAAGGAAAAATATTTTCGCTGAACAAGATTTTTTTATAGCCACACACACGATAGCTTCGAAATCTGAAATCGATTCAGCTTTCGAGATGACGGTCTAAACTTAAATGAATAAACTATGAATCATAATTAAAAAATACCTGCAACTCAGTTGCTCATGTCTAAACATTAACAAATCTTGTTTCATACTAATTCTACTCATTTTATTATCCTTACAATATATGGCGGCATCCGAGAGAAATTTTTTGTTTTGATCTACATGCAAACCAAAGTATATAGTTTTACATAGATTTAATGGAAAATATACATTTCCCTAGCTTTTTTAACTTTACTGAGATGTCAAATAAACATCGTGACACGAACGCTGTGTTTACTGAACAACATTTATAATTTAATAGTATTAAAAAAACTTTACTGCTATTAACGAGGGGGGGGGGAGGTTTGAAAGACGTGAAATATTTCTGTAGAATTGTCAACCATGATCTTGTTTCTTCATTTTATAATTTTTTCTTATCTTCAACTTTACTTTTTGTAGGGGAAGATTATCCCTTATGATTTATAGCAAGGGAATTAGGAGAAAAAAAAGACAATACACAAAAAGTTACGTGTAAAAGGTGCTGTCGTGATCTCGTGACAGCTTTAAGAAATGAAGGGATCGAAAGCGAGAAATGGTAACCAAAATATGACACCATGGAAAATGAAAAGATACAAAATAAATGTAGATATTTTGGCAACACTTTAGTGAAAGTTGTAGAAGTACAAATAGCAAGTGTATAAATAATAATTGAAGCCACGTGTAGATGAAGGTGTTGCGTCACTATTTCTAAAAGTTAGTTTATTTTTACATGGATAAAGGTGTTGTTATGTGTCTATCGCTCCCAACGCATCACTGGGTATTTAATAATTACAGTGGTTTTCGAGAAATACCAGTGGACGAATTTCGTTTTAGTGTAACATTATGGACGTGCCTGAAAGGAAATTTCGCGAACTTTAACTGCATCAGTCTATGTTTTTTATTCAACCGTGGCAGCACTTGGTGGCTACGTAATTACAGAGCCTCTAATAGGTGAATCAACACTGATGCTTTCCGTGCACTGATGAACCGTGCTTTCCTCCCTACGAAAGAAAAACACGGGAACGGCCATGCCTTAGCCCGGATTCGAGACCGGGCTCCCGTTGAGGGAGCCCGCTACGCTATCCACTACACGATGTGGAAGGCAAAATATGGGATAATAGTCTAATATTAATGTATCCAACTACAAAAGTTGACCAAAGAAGTTGTGTTTACAGCATATGTAAAACAGTAGCGTTATCTTCAAAGCTAGAACGCATGAAAAAGTAATAAATCGTGTGATATGACGTAAGAAAAAACTGGATAAGGACACCTTTCTGAAATCTCTATCTGGGGCTTTGTTTTAAATACACGCGGAAAAATTTAAAAAAATTGTTGGTCGAGTCACAATGAAATCTATTCACAGTTTGGTCTCGGGAGGTGAAGTTGTTCAATTGTCATTTTTATCATTTCAGTGAATTGAAGAATCATATTATTTTGGAATCTACTAGTATTGGGATTGCTTACGTGTATGTTCACAAAGTGAGGTATATTTTGGATGAACTATTTTATAAATTATAACGATTTATAATTTTACATAGGTCTCTCAGACACTTTCAGCAAGCTATCCGTAAAGTGATTAGAAATCATTTTTTAATTTGTTGGTTTGAATCACCTCTTTCAGCATGATGTTTATTCTAACCACACTTATGTCAATATACGTTAAAATAATAACACGTTAGACTATTATATAAACTTATGTGGACTAGTTCTGTAATTAAATAGTTATCACACATCAGTTACTTGACTAGCATTTTACACGAGAGTGATTATAAGCCATCAATCCCTATGAGTATTTAATAAAACTCAACAGTATTCAATTAAGTGCTAAATTGTTTTGAATACATTGGAAATACATGTTTTTCTGGAACTTAATTCCTTTTTATGTTATTATTCTACATTTATAGCTTATCACAAGTTAATTTCCTAAAAAAAACATTTACTCATCTGATAGTCTTTCAGCAAAAATAAATTTCAATATCTGAAGTAATGACACGTTAGATTGTTCGATACTGATGATTAAGGTGTCCAAATACAGTGTAACCACATCCCATTTATTTTACAAGAGAATGATTATGATACAGTAATCCCTCTGTGAATATTCCGATCGTATTCAAAAAAAGGTTAACTGCGTACAACTTTGGCTGAACGAAAAATTTCACGTCTTTTCTGTGATTAGCACCAAAGTGCTATTGTTATCACTTATTGTTATTATTTGTTTTCACTTATTGTTATCACTCATTTGCCTTTCTGATTTTTCCAAGTTCAACAAAATTGCCAATAAAACGAGTAACATAGCAATGGCTTGGCGACGTTTAACAGGTTGAAGAAAATGTAATGAATTTTATCAAAATACCTTACTGTATATTTAAAAACTTGAAATGGCATTTGCAGTAGCTACCACATTTGGTACCGCATCGCCACAGTTCGTCCCCTTATCACGTCCCCTTTATAATGTTATTCATATTGACCTTTTTTTTCTTCTTCAGTAACTAAATTTCAAGCAAAGATTTTCAATAAAATATTAGTGGGTATCGGACGTTTGACAAAGGAAAATGCTTCAAAATCGAGACAAATTCGATTGAAATACCAAAGATGTGATTCCACACATATTTCTAACACCAATAATGTGTTATGGAAACACGAAGTGAACCTGATTATTATAGGTGAATGTAAGCTGAATAAAAGAACAATATAGAAAATGAAACAGTCTATACTATGTCAAGAAACAATTTGAATTAAAATAATGGTTAAAGAACGTAAAGAGAAGAAACGAAGCGATCCAGATTATAAACTAATAGAAATTGCATAAAACTATCGATATCGGAAAAGAAAAACATTAGAAAAATATCAAGGCGAAACAAACGTTTAAAAAGAGAAAACGATATGTTACTTGCTGCCATTTTTTTTAAAAATTGTATCACTAGGACCTATTTATTACCAACAGAGACTACATGCAAAAGCGAACAGGAATACTATCGATTCAACATGTCGGTTTCCTCGATGAACAAAACTAGAATAACTATCCCATAGAAGAAGGAAAAGGAACGAATCTACAACATTATACGAGGAGAGGAAAGAGGACGATTGATGCGATATTCTCCAATGACAGTCGACGAACGGGAGTCTATCAGACCGTTTATCTACCTCCAACTTCTCTGTGGTAGAAATGAATAAAAATCTGAGAATAATTTAGCAAATAATTAAATTTATGAGTTAGGAAAATAATTGTCGACAAATTTTAACAGCACCTTGGAGAGTAGTTAAAATTTGCAGCCAACAATTTTTTTAACTTTCTTGTTTTTGCTTTTTACTTTTTAATAAAGACGATACAAAATCATTGCTGAAGAGTTATGCAAAATTAAATCTCAACAGAAAATAAAAACATATACCTTTTTATACAATACCAATATTTTTTCTTCCACAATAAAAAATAAAAAATAAATATTTGAGGCAATTGAAGTTCACTTACAGGGTTCAATAAAACTTATTACCAATCGTATTTCCACAACACAATTCTCAACTTCAAAAATACACACGTTTTACGAGATATAAAAAGAGATATCTGGGAAGGAATAAAAGGAAATTCGCAAGTTTCAATGATAAATTGATGCCAGCATATCTTCCTTAGCTCGCAGCGTTTTTATTTTTCCTCTCCGAATATTCTCCACAAGAGAGGAAGCTGAAAAATCTCGTCGTCACCCGAAAAGAACAGAATAAGGTGGAATAAAAAGAAAATTAATAATATACGTAAAAGCTTGGGATCTGGAGATGTGGTTACTTATATTAAAGAGGAACAAAGAGAGAAGGAATTGTCAGTACAGATTCAAAAAGGAACATAAAAATCTACGAGATTTTAGAATCTGAAAATAAAATTGAACACAATAGGTGTTTCGGAATGACTATTAAGAAGTATGAGAAGAATACAAATTATTCCTCACACAATGAAAGAATGATATTTAAAAAAAATAATGATTGCTAAAATGATTTAAAATAATGATTTAATACAAATAAGCAGGGGATAAGGGACTTGTTTGTGTGTGTGTGGGGGGGGGGGAGGGGTCGCAGGATGCGTGAAAACCAATGAAGGGTGTCGCGACTCGAAAAATGTTGGGAAACGCTGCTCTAGCTGCAACCTGTTGGAGTCAGAGGAGTAAAGACGGTGGTCTCAAGGAAAAACTAAATATTCATCTATACCTCATAAATGTATGTTATATTATAAATTTCAAGTATGACAAATTTGAAGAGTAGTTTCCAGTAGAATTGTAACCACTACCCTACACTTTTAAATGAAATTTCTCGAATTGTATTTATGACTTAACTATGGAATCTCATTGAAGTATTCTTTAATTAAGTGTTTATGATAAATGTGAAACATGAGCCTTCAGGGAGTGATACTAATAGTGATATAACCAGTAAAATACTTTTATTTTTCTAATTTTAAGGGGAAAAGAGACTTTCAACCTTTTTTTCTCAAATATTTAATATTTTACTCTATATACCCCATAAATATAATTAATAATATTTTTTACTACATTGAAGTAATTTAGAATTCACAAATAAGTATTTAGTGGGAAAATAAGACATGTTTTTCCAAAAAACGCTTAAAAAATGCTGGAATTTTTCAAAATTCTCTATGCGCATTCATTTTCTTCGAATTTCTTCCAAATTTCTCAGAATTGGTAATTGAGGTGTTTGTCTCAAAACTATGCATAGTTCTTCAAAACCAATGTACAATTATGTTTATATATATATGGTAAACTTGTAGCTAAAAATTTAAAGTTTTAAACGATATGGAATGCGCAAGGAGCCTTTTGAAAAATATTAGCATTTTTGAAAAAAAAATTGAAAAAAAAAGCCAAAAAATCCTTATTTTGAATTCTAGGGGGTCTTTATTTTGAATTCTAGGGGATGTAGTAAAATAGAATATTAATTACTCTCATTCTGTATATAGAGTTAAAAATTGCAAATTCAAAATTTCGAGGTTCAAAGTCCATTTCCCTCTTAAACTCTCAGTAGATTACACTAAAATCGTAACATATTTCCCAGAAGTACAGCAAAACCTCGTTTATCCGTACTAACTGGGACCATAAGCAATCCGGACAATTGAAAATCCGGATAATCCAGGTAATATGGGTAATAAGCAAAACAAAATCCTTAACTAAGATGACTTACCGTTTATTACGATAGAAAAGTATGTTTTGTAACGAAATCACGTAGTATTGTTTACAAGACACTAAAAGATATAAAAATAACTTTTAACATAATTTCTTAACAAAGAAATGGTAAGTCTAGAAAAGCTTTCTTAAACTCAACGAAAATAATTTTATTACCAAAATTTATTATACAGTCTATGCAGGAACTGTACATTGAATCAAACTTAAAGGCGAATATTTGGGGTACTTTTAGTTGCGTTCTTGCTATCATAGTCAAAAATTATTATCTAATGTGAACATTAAATTAAAATAATGTCTACAAATCTGATCCGGATAAACGAGGTTTTACTGTACATGATTTAGACATTATTTTTACATACATTGTTTACAGAACAAAAGTTCTAAGCATTGAACTATTAGCACCCAAATAGAAAAAAAATCGCAAATGTCTGCAAATTCAAAATCTAGAAGCTTCAACAGATTATAAAATATTCATAAATTTTGCGAAATTTCAATAAAAAAACCTTAAATTTTTTTATCTTTCCTGGAAAAAAAGTAGTCTTGTTTTATAAAAATAATTGATACGTTATTCATAAAGCGCCAAAATCATCTTGGCTAAAGTAAAATGAAGTTTTTTTCTGAGAAAAATATCCTTTATAATTAATTATTCGTTGTGTTAGAAGGCTAGAGTACTAATTTATTTAATAATCGCTGAACAATGTCGGTAATGTGATATCTTAAATCACTTTTAGCAACCATTATTTAATTACTAACTAGTAAATAACATGTCAACAGATTATTAATTTTAAAAACCGTAACACTTGAAATCTCATGAGGGTTTTTATGAAGGCTTTAAATTTAATACCTTTAAACGCAAAAAACTCGGTTTAAGTTTTAAAAACTATACAAAATACAAGTAATGAAAACACCCGAGAAAAGTTTTAAAATTTTGAATTAAATATAGTAAGTCGGATTTTTTACAGAAAAATATAATTAGAGATCCTTATTCTTATTTATAATACTTACAACTTACTTCAAGAAAATAAATAATTACATGAAATAGATTCAAGGTAAACAATTTTATATCCCAGAAATCAAATATTTTTTTTTCAACGGCCGGGCAAATAATTACAGCATGGTGATATTGTTGATAAGATATTGTTGTTTTCTGATATTGTGTTTGTGAATTAACTCTATTTCTAGCCGACTTCGTGCAATTCTTTTATTAAAATAAACTGAAGATATCAAAAATTTGTTAACCTAAATTTCTGTTTATAACTCTAAAACATTAAATTCATGCAAGAGTTCTCGGGAAAAACTAACATAAAAAGGTATTTCGAGATCTGTGAATTTCATTAGGATTAAAAAATACGAAGGAGGAGCGAAATTCTAATAATGTAGAGATTTACAAACAAAAAAAATGAAGTTTTGTGTACCAAGAAATCTATTTCAATAGATATTAATAGTTTGACACTTTTCAGTGAACACTAAAAATAATTTTTTTACAGCTATATTCCTTGAAACAAATATACTACCGCCAGCGACTGGATAAAATGAGTTAATATTTTGAAATCAAGTTAAAATAACAAAAAAATGAACTGCGAACAGTAATGAAAAAAAATTTGAAAACTTATTTCACAGACATTTATTTGTACATTGACAAATAAGCGAAAAATATGCGTTTGTATTTCACTTGATTTCTAATTTTGATTTGCAAGCAAAACAATTTTGCTTTAATATATACTGAACAGATATTTTAAATGTGCAAAGAAAAACATTGCTTTGTTAATTTGTTTCTTCGTCCACTGCATTTGCAGTGACAGATACGAGTAAGCCATTTTTTTTGGAAAATGTAAATGTACGCTAGAACTTTACTGTATACACCTCTGAGGCTCATGAAAGAAGATTTTGATATAGATGGATGGTGTGATGGTCAACAGACCCGTACCAAAGGTGATGGACTTCTTTCAATCTCATAGTAAGCTCGATATAGTAAGTTTTCATAGTAAGTTTGAAAGTGAAAGTTAAAATTTGAGACGACAGCTTTATACACTTTGCACTTGCCATAATTTCATTACATCATAAATGATAGAGTTTCTAGGTAATTTGAAGAAACATTCAGCATTAGTGTATGGGAAAACGGATGGACTAGTTTATCAAATGCAGGTGTTGATAATTTTTCTATTTCGGCTCTGTCTAGTCCATTGTTTCTCAACCTGTAATACGCATAACCCTTGGGCTACATACTGGACTGTTGAGGGGCACGTGGGAAATTTTAAGTAAGGGCGATAAAAAAAACAGCTTCTTGTAATTGTCAGTACCGCATCAGTTATCGCATTGCTAAATATAGAAAAAAATTCAGGTAGTCTCTTCTAACGAAACGGGTTATTAACCCATTTAGGACCGCTCCATGTTTCCTTTATTGGAAATACACCAAACAGTTTTTTAACACTTCTTAGAACACTAATTACACAAATAAGTTGTTTCCATAAAATTAAATTTATTTTTACGAGAGTTAAAAAATGTTGCGTTTTCGCATCATCAGTCCAAACCGGTATAAAAACTTTAGAAATATAAAAATTTTAAATAATAAATTTTTTAAAAAAATTTAAAATCTTTGAAACATTTCGCATGAAGATGTACATTACACTTATTACATACAGTAATTGGTTGATTTTTGCAGTGTTTACATTTTTTTTTATTTTCACTATTTTTAGGAATAATATGGCCCATACGGTCTTTCCGAATTTCGTTGAGAATTAGATTTTGATTTGAAGATAGTCTTCCAATATGTGAAGTTTCAGGTAAAACAGAATTCATCTGCATTTCTTCAAGCCTTTTTATCAAAGATATGGCTCTCTCAAAGATATAGATCTCTGAAACTCTAATAAACTTATTTTAGAATTCATTACATCCATGTAGAGTCTCCATTTTTCCCATACAATATGCTCCTTATTTTTACTACATTGCTAACTTTTACATTTATTAGAAAAAAATGTCGATTTCACCAACAATGTCTTTAGGGGATTCGACATTTTCACATAAAATATTATCATCAATAGCTTCTTCATCCGTCAAATTATCCGGATCTGGAGGGATAATGACGAATTATGGTTCATCATTAGCTTCTGTTGAGGACGATTCTGAAATATCATCATCATCCCGCTCTTGAAAATACTCCAATGAATCGTCCAATGTCAAAAATCGCTTTTTTCTAGAGACAAACTTATCCGAAATGCAAAAAATACCAATTTACTGATAAAAAACTAGGCAGCACTAATAAAACACATTGGAAAGAAGTAATACATATTGGACTGATGTTGCGTTTTCGCAACATTTTTAAAAATATGAATTGAGAAACATAAAAAAAAAATTATGATCTACCTGTTGAAGCCATTTTGTTCTTTAGTCTCTAGTATACTCGGAACAAGCATCATATCGGAAATTTAACATGTGCTGCTATCTAAGGTTATTATTTGAAATTAGTCATTTTTTCCCTTTCAAAACACCAGATAAAAACAATTTTTTGCAAGTGCTAAAAGTGGGCAAATGTGGAAACAAAAAATTTATTATGATCAATTAAAGTATAGAGAATAAAATAAAAATGTTATTTCAGACCTACAAAACGTAGAACATGCCTTTAAAAAATACAGAAATTAATGTTGCGTTTTCGCAACACCAGTCTTATATGGGTTAACGCAAGATTACTTATCATTGCTTACCTCTTTTGCATGTATATATGTATATCTGTATCTGTCTATCTATCTATCTATATTATATCTATCTATCTATATATCTATCTATCTATATATATATATATATATATATATATATGTATATATATATATGTATATACCCTATACCGCGGGTTATTAACGTAGGAATACATATCGTTGTTTACCTCTTTTGTATGTATCTATATATATGTGCGTATGTATATATATATACATAAAAGTATGTCAACATTTTGACACATTTTGGTACTTTTCTGTTTAACTGTTTACTGCTTGCCCAAGCTATACAGACTGGGTGTGGCGCGCTGATAAAATTATAACTCGCGACGCAGGACATCTAAAATTTTGCTTTCTGGAGGACCGTTACGGAGGCACGTAATCCTACGTTAAAAACACACCATTACTGAGAATGTAATTTCTTCCTAGTATTGAAGATTTCGTTCTACTTATTTTTCGAGAATAACATGTTCTCAAATTTAACGCTATCCCATTTTCAAACAATACAGTTTCTCGAAGATTTCAGGACATGTCTGAATAAATATATATATATATATATATATATAAAATTCGAAATTTTGCACCAAAATGGCCATTGTAACGTAGGCTGATACTTAACTTATAATGATAAAAATACCAGTTCATCATTTATTTTCTAGGAGCAGTTCATAATTAATTTTAAAAAAATTCAGAATTCATTAATTAAGGTTCAACAAATAATGCGTAAATCTGTGCCTTATCAGGGAATTTGATACTTGAACTCCTAAGATAATTTTAATTTATGATGTCATTAACTTAATACAAATGTAAAAATTTCGGATAAGTTTACGAGACCATACGCTTCATTTATGGAAGAACTGTCATACTTTTAATGATGCATTAAAATAATCCAAACTGCACACACACAAAAAAATTTAAAAATTTCCAATCAAATAATCACATCTATTGAGAAAAGAATTAAGAGAAACATAAAACAAGTTCACAAGAAATAAAACTAATCAAAATCTAATCCTAACATAAAAATCTAATTAGGTTCTTCCAGGATCGTTTAGAAAATTCATAGTTAATGCCGTTCCTTATTCAACTCTTTACTACAAATAAATTTGCTGAAAATTATTTTCCTACCTTCAAGGTAGGAATCTTTTTTGACATTTCTGCACAAATTGCATTGGACTATAATTAGATTTCGCCATTTTGTGTTACATATTGGATTCCCCGAAAAATGGCTTTATCTCCTGAGCTGCAGAGAAAGCAAACATTTGCAGAAAATTAGCATTTAATTATTTTTCTTCGCGAAATGGAGGAATTAATATGTTTCTTTAAAAGTGAATAAAAGGAGAATAATTATTATTTTTCTTTTAAACTCCTCAGCATAATAATGCCCGATTATTGTTGAAAATAGATGAAATATTTTAGTGATTTATAAAGTAAAAGTTTTATAAGAATATTTTCCTTAATTTCACGTTTTCAAATTCAAACGACACATATAGAATGTTCTGAAGCAGAGGTCTCCAAACAACGGCCAGCTAGCACCACCTATCTGGCCCGCCATAGTTTATTTTGATTACATTGTAAAATTAACAATAAGTAAATCATACAAAATAATAATCAGATTTTTTATTTAACGACTAATTAAGAAGCACAATAACTGACATACGTAATGAAATTGAACGTTTTAACTATAATTAATGATATGAGATTTTTCCTAAACACTTACATACATAAGTAATTTACATAATGAAATTAAACATTACAATTATGATTAATGAGATTTTATGTAGCAGTAACTTTCCACTGACAATTGTTTGCAGTTGTGGATCAAGTTTACTAGTCAGCAGCGACTTCAAATGCTCATTAGTTATTTTGGATATGTAAATATATTTTGTATATTTCATTTTGGATCATGTTTTTTTTTCACACAGATAAGTAGTGCCGAGAGCGAAAAAAAAAGCCACGGGCAAATTTATGCGACGAAAATTTGCGCGTAATTCAAAACTACAGTATGTTGGTATGATGTGCTAGCTAGCTAGGTCTTGGCCCTTGGGACTTAGTGGAGGAGTCAGTGTGGTCCTTAGGCTAAAAAGTTTAGAGACCCCTATTCTATGGCCTGTCACATCTTGAAATGATATGAGGGCTATGTTGTCACTCAAAGTGCAAAAGGTTGTATGTCTGAAAACTGCATTTTTCAGGAGAGCAAAAAAATTCATTTTTCTTATGATTTGATTCTATAATTATATGCTTTCTGTTTTATTCTTAGTTCAGCATAATATTCTGAGCCAAGAATAAAACAGAAAGCGTATAATTTTAGAATCAAATCATAAGAAAAAAATTTCAGGCATCTTCTAACAAAACTACCACGGATTATTGACGTAGGATTGATTATCGTTGCTTACCTCTTTTGTATGTATTTATGTATGTGTTATATATATATATATATATATATATATATCATCAGAATTTTGACGCATTTCGGTACTTTTCTTTTTAACTGTTTACTGCTTGCCCAAACGATACAAACTGAGTTTGACGCGCTGCGAAATTTATAACTCTTGACGCTGGACATCTGAAATTTTGCTTCCGGAGGACCGTTATGGAGGAACGTAATCTTACATTAAAATCAGTTTTTTTTTTGCTCTCCTGAAAAATGCAGTTTTCAGACATACGACCTTTTGCCCTTTGCACTATGAGTGACGATATTACTCTACGGAAAGCTGCTGTGAGCCATCAGAATGCAGAATACATGGGAAAGAGCAAAATATTTTATCCAACGAAATATAAATAAGTCATTATTTTAAAAATTATTACATATTAATATTCATTGCTTTCATAATATTACGAATCTAAAAATTATCTGTATTGTTTAGATTTATAATATGAGTCTTCAGAGAAAGCTTCGCGGTCCACAGAGTGAGTGTTGGCAGGACGCATGTGGCCCGCGGACGGTATGTTGTGCAGGTCTGTTCTAGATACATTATTATCGGGAAAAGCGAAATGCTGGTATCATACATTAACACACTGGCAAAACATTGGCAAATATTGGCAAATTTAAATTAAACCATGAAGGAAATAATTTAAACTGTTATGATACTGTTACACACAGTTCTAACATAAAATTTAACTAAACCACAAAGCATATCATCATCCAAACAAACAAATACAGTTTATTACTGTGTGGTTTAGTTTAAATTTGATGTTATACCAGTATGCATTAGTGTCATACTAGTATCTCGCTTTTCTAGAAATTAATGCTTCAAGAACATTCTAGATGACGACAGCATATTGTTTTTGGACTAAATTTCTGAACATACAAGGTGAAATCTTAAAGTCTTTCAGAACCTTATGTGCAAATTTTTCTTTTATAGTATTATTAAATGAAAGTTATTAGTTAATTATAACTTTACAGACAATACAGACATATTTTATAGAATAAATATATTCATATGACAAAAACTTTACAGGGCGTAATCTGGATTTCCAAACTTGTTAGCGATACAAAATTGTTACCATACGTTTAACGATAATTTGTGATTTTAAAAATGTATTGTGCAAAACAAGAAAATGTATGTATTCAATACTTTAGGCAAATGATGAAAACAAAACAAAAGAGCACAATTTAAACTACTTTAAGGACAGATTTACCGACGAAGATGAAAATATAAACTTCAAGCTTAACTATAACTAGTTGGTACCCGTCAAAACATGACGGCTTGATAGTAAATAAATGCACTGATAAACAAATTATACTCAGCACATCGTTGCCAAATGTTGAAAATCATAATATTAAGAAGAGAGAAACACACTTTAATAAATTACTATTGAACCCAATAAAAAGAAATATGGTTACTCAAGAGCGTGAAATAAACAATTTCTGTCAGGTTTGATTATATCTCACAAACATAATTAAAAATAAAAATGGCAAACAGAGAATTAGAGAGATTCCTCGGAATAAACATTAATTAACATGGTTATGCGGCCTCGTGCTTAGTAAGTATCTAAAGCCAAATTTAAACATATCACTGAGCTTGCGCAGAAACATATTAATGTGTTTATGCGGCCTCGTGCTAAGTGAGTATATAAAACTAGATTTAAACATGTCACTGAGCATGCTCAGAAAGCAGTTTTTTATTGTAAATTATCGCTAAGTAATAGAATTTGCTGTTACAAAAAGCAAATTTGACAAATCTACAGATTACAGTCTTCCGTTTAAAACCAAAATGAAGTAAATTGATGCAGTAGTTTTCCCTCATGGACTGCTAAAAAAATCGGCTTAGTAACCTAAATATATAGATTAATTTGAAAAAAAGCAACAACTAATAATTATAAAACATCCATTTACATTACAGCTGGAGACAAATTCAGTACACTACACAGAGGACTGCTTTCTATCAATGTAAATAAATATATCATTTAATAATGCACATAAATATATCATTTAATAATGTACATAAATATATCATTTAATAATGTACATAAATATATCATTTAATAATGTAAATAAATATATCATTCAGCAAAACAATATACAAGTCGCTGTCGAGAAGTTCCCGGCCTTGTCTTTTTGCAGCTGCCTCGGTGAGAGAAAACCGAAAAATAAGTCGACACACTTCTGGATGCGTATTGCACAACTCAGCCACGTGACACCGCTCTGTGAGAAACCACATGGTACTTTTACTTCCTGTCTAAAGATTGGTTTTTCGACCTCTAGTTTTATTCCATATGCGATCGTGGCGATGAATAGTAAAACTGTGCAACGAGTGCTTGCGCCATTTCCTGGGTGAACCTCGGTAAACCCTCTACCGAATTTTTTTGAAATTCGGCGATAGAAGGGTAAAGAACCATCAGTAGGGCCAAATTTCAACGAATCAATTCGGCGTTTGGTTTGAAATTTGGTTGGCCGTCCACATCAACAAACCGAGATCTTGTGCAGCCGTTCGTTCATTTTCCTTTAAAGAACTGGTATCATTTGTTGTGGTAAATACACCAATACATACTATATTGCGAATCTCAGTGTCTAGTAACAAACAGACCTTTAGTTAATGATACCAGAAAATACAGACATAGTGTCAGGAATGGACTTCTATTCTTCCCCTCCCCTGTTTCTCCCCCGATGACTAGCCGACAGGAACTGTTTGCTTGGGGGTGGTCGAGGAAGGGGAGGGGGAGTAATCCGCTTGGCGGGAAGTGAGAAGAGACGGGTTCGACATTCTCGCTCAGGTTTTCAAAGGTGAAAGATCAGGGATAGAAGAGCTCGACACGTGGAAAGTGGCTTCCACGTGATTTTATTGATCAATGTTAATTTGTAATATATATGTATATATATAGAATGTGTGGCGTATCCCAGTACAAATATATGTATATTAAATAAATTCGGGACTAAAGATCGCGTCTTGATTCGTCAACCGTGTAAGGGCCTGTTCACACAGGAGTCCGTTGCGTAGCGTTAAGGGAAAGATGACGTTGAGACGAAAATAAACCAATCACAGGCGTTAAAAATTTCATTGCTAATCGTTTGGAGGCCTATGATTGGTTTATTTTCGTCTCAACGTCATATTTTCCTTAACGCAACGCAACGGACTCCTGTGTGAACAGGCCCTCATCCATTCCTACAACGAAAAGCCTCGTCAAGGGAGAGGGATCGCCTTTCAACACATATTTTATAGAATAAATATTTCATTAATAAAATAAATATTTCTGTACAGAATAAAAATTTCATGTCGAGTGGGGAACTTAATTTCGCATAGAAATTAAGTTCCTCACTCGACATGAAATTTCCGAGCATAAGGTAAATAGATCCCAAGCTAAACTAGAAGCTCCGTACACATGTAGCAGCATGTACAGTGAACTTCTGACTCAGTGGTTTTGTTGGTTTCTGAAATATAATTTTTCATCTGAATAAATTGGCAACACTGTTTTCCTAATGAAAACGATTTTTATTCCATTTGTGAAATGGAACGGCGAGAGATTCAGTAAAGAATACGTTCCTGTGTAATATTCATTTTTTTGTGTAGTGATTTGAGTCTTTTTACTGTGTAAACTTCGACGAAGTTTTAGTTAATACCTAGATAGTATTGTTGTAACCCTAATGAGTTACTGTTGTAACCCTAACATTACTGGTGACCCGTAACTATTGTATGGAATCCACTATTCAAGACGGCAGAACAAGACAGTGAAGCTGAAGATCAGAACGACGGTAAGTTAGAAGCCAATAAAGTATGCACAAAAATTCCACCTTTTTGGGATGGGAAGCCTGAAATTTGGTACTTTCAATTAGAATCCCAGCTAACATAGTTCAAGGAGAAATAAAATTTAATTATCTTGTAGCTCAGTTGGAACCAAAGATAGTTGAGAACATCTGAGATATTATTCAAAGCAAGCAAAAATACAAATATTCTGCTGAAAAACATATACTGTTATCAACTTTTAAAGAAAGCGAAGAAAAAAGTATCAAAAGATTGCTTACAGGAGTTTCGTTGGGCGATATGAAACCTAGTCAACTGTTGTGTAGAATACAATCGATCAAAAAGATTTTAATAGTAAGTAAAGGAGACTTTGATAATTTGTAAATAATGGCCGATAAAATATTCGAAATGAATCCACCAACCGAAGTTTATTCCGCAGCTGCAGATAATTCTGTCATGAACAATAATCTTGACAAAATTGCTTCACTAGAAAAACAAATATCGGCAATGAATGATATTTCAGAAACCAGCAAAACCCATGAGTCAGGAGTTCACAGTACATGCTGCTACACACATACAGTGAACGACGGCTACCGAAGGCTAACGAACTTCCTTTGGTGAACCGCTTAGTGAACCTTCTCAAACAAAACCAATACGTTCGGTAGTGTTTGGGAAAATCTTTTATGAGCAACTTCGTTCGTTGCATTTTGTTCGGTTTTGTTCATTGTATGCATACCGAACTTAACAGTTCCTGATATTTAAAGGGAATATCAAACGGTTCTCCACATCTTGAAGATTGTCTCTTTGATTTTCAGAACAGGAAAAACCAAAGGATATGCTGTATATGTTCCCAATAAACCTATTTTGAAAGAGTTGGCAACCAAAAATTAATAACATAAGCCAGAATTTATTTTTATGTCACTTCATTCTGGATGTCGTATTTTCTAAGGCCTTTAAAGTTCTATTTGGAGAATTATGATTATTACAAAACATTATCATTTTTAGTTAACTGTTACATTTATTCATTTCAAATCTGTAATAAGTTCTAAAGAATCGAATTAGATATACATTGATTCCATGTCAAGCGTCATAAAAGCGTTATTCCAGAAAAAAAGATCGAATAGAATTTTTAAAAAATTATTTTAGCATAAAACTAATTTTATTCCCAAAATTCTTTTCTTTTCACATGAATTCTTATCAAAGTACTAATAGTGTACAAAATATATTTATTTAAAAATGAAAAAGTAAAAGTTTCAAATTATATATATATATATATATATATATATATATATATATATATATGGAAACGCTTGCAACACAGCGCTGAGCAAACGGGGCGACGACAGTGCCATCCCGCGGAGAGAAGGGTTACTCAGGAGTTATTCCCTGGACACCGACGCAGACGAAAGTGTGGAAAGAGTGGGCATGATGGTAACTGGATAGTAGGCGAGACGGCCCTAGGACAGGGAAAATCTGCTAGTGATTGTTGCTACGACATTACGTTCATGTTAATCTTAATTCTTCTTGTATATAGTTCCTCTCTTTATATCTAATTATCTAATCACGTTCAAATATATATCTTAACATATATATATACATTATCTTAAAATATACATCGCATTGTGAATTTCTTGAGGACTCTTTCATAGCTTACTCCATATATATATTATCTATTTATCTATCTATCTATCAATATATATATATATATATAATTAATTGACCGCTTTTTCAGGTTTAAACAATAAATAAAATGTCACATAAATAATGCAAACGTAAAATTTTGGAAGAAAGCATCTATCTATTTTAAAGTAAACTTTCAATTTTTAATATTTTTAAAAATTAGAAATTCACAGTGTCGAGAAAATTTGCTGTTTAGTCATTCGAATAAAAAACCTAAACTGCAACACACAACAATTTTTTTTGAAAGAAAGTAATTTTTTTTCTCATTTATAAAATATTCATACAATTATACATTGAGTTTAAAAATTACCCGAAATAAAGACCAAAAATCTTTTTATTATATTTTTTGAAGAACTTTATTTTCCCTTCCATTTCAAAATAATTTCGTCATATTTACTTTTGACTAGAGGCTTAGTTGAATATGTTATCCGCGAAGAAAATTATCTAATTACCCCGAAATAAACAAAAAAATATATACATAATTATTAAATAATTATAAGAAATCCATTTTTCCTAAAACACCCACGAGGCTAGTTCAGTCCATTATGCTGTTAAATTTAATGGTATGAACATTGAATAAAAAAACTTGAATGATTGTTTTCGAGGAAATAAAATTTACTTTCGAAAAAGGAACTTGACTAATATTCAAGACTCTCGAGAAATATGTAAGTAGAAATGTAAAACAAACTTTTGAGAAAATAGAATTAATATCCCAAGCCCTATCACGCATGAATCTAATTAAATTACTTTGTGATCTTTTCTACTTCTCGCCGAATATATTATGTGCCATTGAGTTCCCTAACAAGCAGTCAGTATTCGGTGGAAAAAAAAAGACTGTTTTCATACCTTTGAGGCAAAAATCTTCTTATGACATTTCAACAAATTATATTGAAGATAATTAGATTTTTGCTTTTTTAGGGTTTCAGCACAGAATTAAGTTTCCTATTACATGACGCTGAATTTTTATGCTGCGTAATTGAATATAAAGGGAAGTAACTAAAATACTGTCGTTTAATTTATTTTCTTAGCCAGATTGGGGTTTAAATAAAGATTCAATCTCAATTGATAGGAAAAGTGACAAAATATATTTTGATGATTTAAGTTCCTTATATTTTGAACCAAGAAATGAAATGAAAATTTTAATATTTAATATTTTGTTAAAATTAGGATTTATTCTTAAATTTATCAGCTATGAACTAAGTTAAAGAACAATTATTTAATGTATAAATAATGAAGGTAAGGAAGGCTAGTTATGGTGCAACGCGTTTTGCCCATTAAAAAGTTTTATTCTACTTATTTCATTAACCTTTAGCTTACGGGGTTCATTACGGGGAAATTTCATATTATATATATATGTATATACGAGGGTAGGCTGAAAAGTAATGCACACATGCTTGTAGAGCGCGAACAAAAAGAAATAGCGAGATCGTGCAAAAAGAACATTAAAGTACAATTCTTAAGCTTCAAAATCATATATTTATTTTTCAACATAGTCACCGTTAAGGCTAACACATTTCTCCCAACGTGTAACAAGTTTTCTCATTCCGTCACTGAAAAATTCTTCCGACTTTTCTCGAATCCACGACTTGACAGCTGCCTTCACCACATCGTCTGAGGTGTAAGGATTACCCTTTAGGTCTCTCTTGAGTAGAGGAAAAAAAAAATAAAAATTGCAAGGCACAAGATCGGGGGAACAAGGAGGGTGTGGAATCGGTTCAAACTTCGGGTTTCGTAGAGCCTCTCCAGTCCGACGCTGCTCTCGCCTGTGAGACGGCGTGGTACCCATCGACCACAGATTTTACGGTATCCCAATCGTTCTATAATGAAGCAGACACATTCCTTGGATACTCCATTATGGTTTGCGATACGCTTTTGAGTGATTCGCCGGTCATTTTTAATCAAATCGTCTATGAGTTTGCGATGTTCATCGTCTGTGGCAGTGATCGGACGTCCGTTGCGTGTTTCATCAATAATTATGGCTTTTCCAGGCTCGAAACCACGAAATTTTATTACCCATCGATTTACAGTACCCCTATCAACAGCATCGTTACCTTAAACAGCCTTTAAACGACGATGAATCTTAGTAGGACTCACTTTTTCAGCTGTTAAAAATTCGATAACAGCGCGCTGTATAACTCGCCGTTGACATAGCACTAGAACACGTCTTCATACTACTGCTTTTCAAAATACACAGGATGAACACAAAGATTTCAAACCTGCGCATGCGTATTGAGGAGGGATGGATCTTCCAAATGCCACTTGGCGCTGTTTTGAAGGTCATTTCGTTCGCGTTCTACAATCATGTGTGCATTACTTTTCAGCCTACCTACGTATGTATATATATATGTGTGTGTGTGTGTGTGTGGCTTGGTACAAGCAGTGTCTAAATCAGTTTTTTCCAAGATGACTTTGTTTGCTTATGTCTCGTTAAAAAAATATTTTTAATTTAATAAGTACCCATGTTTGTACAATGGTTTAGAAAGCACTTTTAAAGCATCGGACCGGTTTGGGTACTTCCTACATTGAAAATAATTTTTTTTAAGAGACACAAGCAAACAGCGTCATGTTGGAAAAAAGTGAATTAGGCACTTTGTGTACCAAGCCCCCCCCCTCCCCCCCCACACATATATATATATATATATATATTCATTCTTGGGCCCGTATTCTCGGGATACATGTAATCCTACCCCTTAAGGAAAAGGTAGAAAGCTTTGCAGGGTAAGTATTCTTTCTTTTATTGTTTAATGGCTTGCAAAGAATAAAACAATGTCCACAAAATTTAATACATAAATGCACTTTAAGTTTAAAGTTTTACTGTTCTTAAAAATAACATTTTATCGTATTAGTTTAAAGTTTTACACGTTTCAACTCTTTCTAGAAATATAATATTTCATTCAGCAGAAGTTTGTAGTATTAAGTCTCCTTGTTTTTTGAAGGTCAAACCTTTATTCCATCTTGAGAGTAGCAAATATGCCCTAGCCCGCAACAGCTGAAAATTGTGAATCCAATTTTTAAAAAAATAAGAAGTTCTTTGTCGAAAAGAGTCAACAAATTATAGGTTGAGAACTACTGGAATAAAATATAAAAAATGGACAGCTTTTTTATCATTTCTTACTTACAGAGTCAAACATAATCTTAAACTTGCATTCTAAAAGCAAACGTATGTGCTTCTTTCCAATCCGAGTTTAAAGATCGCATGTCAGTTGAGCAAATATTTTACCAGTCAGTTACGGTCCTAGCTGGAGGCAAATATTCGCGAGCTTTAGCATGCTTCCTACGAATTTGTTCGAAACTTCAAAGACACAGTATGCTCTTCCGTGTGAAATGACCTACATTTTGCAAGAAATTTTGTGGAGAGTCGGTAAATTAATTAAGTAGACATGCTGTTGATAGAGACGAAAAAAAGTAAAAACTTTATGTTTTTGTAGATGATTGAATGCTAGAGTTCTGTATAGACAAGAGTTCACAATGGAGAGTGTAGAAGGGAAATGGTTGGTTGTGGCTTTCTATAACTATGTTTTTGCACCCTACCTGACATTTGATTCCAGCATTTGCGTATTTAAATTTCAGTATACATTTTTTTTGTTCAGATGGTTTTTCAGTATACATTTTCATATTCTGATGATAATTTTATATTCAGCAGTAAAAAAAACTGTAGCCTGCATCATTTGAAAATTAAAGGTTATCATTTAAAGTGTCTCCATCTGCCATGGATCACAGATGGAGTTTGCTATCAAAATGGGTTCCCGACTTTGGTGGGTCCGACCAGTACGAAGGTGGTGATAAAAATCCAAAAAAGGGATTTCTAAAAAATTTCATTGCTGGGTTTTTATAGAGAATTAAATACACCGTTTGCAACACTAGGGCTAAATTGCCAATATTTTTACTGGTCATTTACACATTCTAATCCGGAAGATGATACGAGTGTAGCCCTTTCATATATTTCGCCAAATGTTGAACAAATGTTTTCTGAGGTCCAGGCTGATCGTTTTCATCGAAGCTAATCATTTTGAAATCATGTTCTGAAATCATGCATTAAATTTAACATTTTTACTTAAGGCGACAATGGACCTTCATATTGACAAAAATATGTCCCCAAAACGATTTTTTTTTCTTTCAGAAAATGATTCTGCAACTCATCAGCTTTAAATTAAAAAAAATTATATTGATACGATCATTATTAAACTAGTTATAAGTATTTTTTTCAAACGTAAATAATGGAAATGTTAGTCAAATTAAAACTTTAAATGGCATTTCCTCAAAACAAGTTTTCATGCCGTTTCGGTAAGTTGAAAATGTTCCATGCGTCATAATTTTTCTTGAATTTTCATAAAATTTCATAAAATGATTATTTATATATGTTAATTATATATGTTATTTATATATGTTAATAATAGAGTTTAACTTATAGAATAACTTTTATAAATTATAGAATAAAACTTAGTAATCGATTCAAAATACTATTTTAAAACAACTTAAAAGTTTTACAATAAAAAAATTTTTTGATAAAATTTTGCATAAAATGACCTATTTTTATCGATTCCTTTTCTAGTTTTTATAAATATGAAAATGTAAATCAATGAATATGTAAATCAAATATTGCTACTAACTTTTATTATAACTATATAAAGCTAGTTTAAGAGAGAAAATTAGATTTCTGAGACAAAATTAATGCGCATGGAGCATTTTTAAATAAAGAAATTAACAAACTGATTTTAATTAATATCTTAATTAATTACAGTCTGATCTTTTTTAAAATTTAGAATTTCCATCTTTAAATAACACTGTATAAGTATACAAAATTTCATAGTAATTGGTTAATAAATAAATAAAGAAGTTTTTCATGGTCCATTTTCGCCTTAATTGAAATGCACATTTAAGCATGAAGTTTCAGTTGCATGAGATCTATCTAAAACAAGTGCAGAACGTTAATAGGACATTTTTTAATGTTATTACGCAAAGTAAATACCAAAAATCTACAGTTAATTGATTTTTGAAATATTTTCTCAAAATTCTTATTTCTTTTTGTATCTGTTAACATTTTCCTAACTTAAAAAAAAAAAAAGATTGCCCCTACTGATCTAGGTCATTACAGTCCGCAAAAGGAAGCTGCTCTAGCAACGATGTTATTATTTTAACTAATATAGAAAGAAAAAAATTAATTTCGATAAAATATATACTGATTCCAATAGTTCGTTAATACGCTTGTGTTAAATACATTTTATCGAAATTTCAAATTTAGAAAAATTTTATCAGATCACAGTTACTGCAGAAAAATTTCGTTCAATGAATTTCTAGTATTCTAAGCAAGAATGTTCATTATGTTGCAGTTTTTTTACGGTTAGAATTATAAAGCATTTGGATGGTTTAGCCCGTCGGACTATACATCATGGGACTACAATTCATCGTAAATTAGTTTTATAAATATTGTAAATTAGAGGTAAAAAGTAAACACAGACGTATTTCCCCTCTGCTTACAATTTTTGGTTTTGCAAAAGAAAATACCACAAAGCGCCATTTTGGTACGCTGGGTACACCGTAAAATACAGCTAATGTTTTAAAATTATTTATATTTCTCACTTATTTTTGCTTCCAATTTCAATTAGCTAATACGGAAAAATTTACGCAGATAATAATAAAAGAGCCTAACAAGACAAACTATGTCCCGTTTTCCGCGCATACGTTACAAATAATGAAGTATTTACTTTTTCCCCAAACAAAATTACTAAAATTTAATTAATAACGACGCTAACTTATCGCCACCTATTTAACCGTAACCATAATTCATGAGAAAATAATGCAGCAATCTATTCAAACGCTTTTAAAAAGTCCATAAAACTAATATACAAGACAGAGAAAGCTCGTCTCTTGTTGTCATACATAATGATATTAGTCTAGGAGAAAAAGCTCATTATTGCTGAAAGTTAATGTATTTTCTGGGGGGAAATATAAGACGCTTTTCTGGGAAGAGCCGTTTCCATGGTGACAGGAAGGGGAAAAAAGATATATGAAGGCATTCATTTCGTACGTGCCAACACAAGGAAACTAAATTTAAATTAAATATTTAGATTATGGCTCAAATTGTGCGATTTTTAAATAATTAATCATAAATCATTTGGGTATATTGCGAAAATGAAACGCGATGTTTAAAGGAAATATTTAAATACGCTCTCAATTTAAAATTTGTTAACCTTATTTATTTAAGCTCGATTAAATATGAATGCATGTACATGTAATATTTTCTGACAAATTTCTGCGATAAAGTTCTCGAATAAAGATTGTTTCTAATTTTGTTTTTATGATGTTTAAATATATATGAGCAAATTATGTACTGTTTGTTTACACATGTTTAAACATAATTAAAACACTGTTTTATTCTTTAAATGCTATTGTAAATTACTCCAATATAAAAAAATATATAAAAAAAAATTTGCATTTATTTTAACTTCCTGTTATTCGTATAGGTTTCTTTGACTGCTGCATGTTTTTTAAGGATACAGTAAGGCAAGTTGGTGTAACTGGACACATGGGGTAATTGGGCCATCCCCTCCCAGATTTTTGCTTTACATATTAGGTAGGAATTCCACTCTATTGTGGTAACAATGGTAAGCAGAAGTCAACAAAACAACTGCCATTTTGTCTCCAGCGTTGGTAATTGCCTAGAAAAATTATTTTTAAATAGGGATAGATTTTTTTTTTCAATTTCTAGATATACAAGCATTGGATCCAGTTATCCAGTCACAGATTCTGTTGTTTCTTATGAGAAATAGACCTGGGTATATTCCAGATATAATAACATAAAACACAAATTTACATATAAATAAAACAACTGAACAGAACCTGTTTACTCATTCAAAATTAAGACACACATTGCTTCGAGTTAACTGCTGCTTACCATCTGCTACAGCCATTTACTACAGTACCTTACAACAAAAACTGCACCTACGGATCCACTAGCAACAACACACAGAGCACATACAATTGCTCCTGCCACAGAGTATAAATAACAAGTCTGTTTTCCATAAGTTAGGGTCAATCGTAAATCCTCCTAACTACTGTCCATGATAGTTGCTTTCCCACTTCGTATACTTTGAACTCACGGATTCTGAGCGCACCAATCATTTTTCACCTTTTCCAATCTTTCTGTCCAATCATGGTTCCCCGCTGCTTACTGTCTGAAAACCTGCACTAGTAGGCGTGGCCTAGGAAGTGCAGTTAGACCCATTTTCTTAAGGTATTATGGTCATAAGGTAGGTGTCTTCTTCCCGAAAACACTTTATTTGACGGGAAAATGTTAATGTAAAAGAATGACGTAAACAAGGGAAACAATCCCGATTTTTTCGAACGTGAACGACGCCATACAATACAATGACCGGTTAACTTTAAATACGAAGATTAAGAATTACAAAGGGAAAAAACAGTATAAAGAACACGAGTGAGGTTAAAGTGAACGATACGCACATGTACGAAGTTCCGATGTTTAGGAAAGGAACGTCACGTAAATTGCTAAAGCTTTCTGCTGAAGTTCCGAAAGACGATAACTTAACATCGCAGTTACGGTAAGATTTGTAATACTTACGTTTTCTAATCCTAGGGAGTGGAAGGGCGTTAGGGCCTGGTGGTCATTCAAAGGTGGGCTTACACAGCAAAAGATTTAGAATCACTGGTCTAGAGCAAATTAGATTATAATAATACAGCTAACCTGTTGGGTAGTTCACTATTTGTAGGTCATTAAGAATCAAAGACAATTTCAGCTCTCCTCTGACATAATAGTCCAATTCGAGATTAATGAATGGGTTGAATGTGTCAGTCAAATTAATTCCTACTACTAATTCAAGCATCAGAATTGATTATATATCGTTAATTTGACACGAATCATCGTTCATCAATGAAAGCTTTTGATGTTCGCGATCTTTCAAGACACGAAAGCATTTTAGTTTATTTCTACTCCCCTTAGTGATTTTTTCAAAGCCCCCCCCCCCCAAAAAAAAAAACAAAAAAACTTTAGTCTTAGAACAAAAGTTTCGTCTGTCAGCCGACAGATGGCAGCCCTAACATCTAAAATAAACTTGTTATCGGTTTCAATGATAATAAACAATTGGTTACGGTTAAATAGGTGGCGATAAGTTAGCCTCGCTATTAGTTAAATTTTCGTAATTTTGTTTGGGGAAAAAGTGAATACTTCATTATTGTAGCGTATGCGGGGAAAACGGCACAAAGTTTGTCTTGTTAGGCTCTTTTATTCTTATCTGCGTAAATTTTTCCGTATTAGCTAATTGAAATTGGAAGCAAAAATAAGTGAGAAATATAAATAATTTTAAAACATTAGCTGTATTTTATGGCGTACCCAGCGTACCAGAAAGGCGTTTTGGCGCATTTTCTTTTAGAAAATAACAACAATAGTGTCGGCATAATTGGGCAGAAAGTCTAGACTTATGGTCTCCACAAAATTGTTTATAATTACCAATTACAACGCGCAATCGCTGATAAAAGAGGCATACTTTAAGGCTGCTGTGTACTGACCCTATTTGATTCGCTCACTTCAATGTTAACCTATAGAAAAAATGGGTCTACTATTCACAGCTACATAAATGCTAATAATCCAATAAAATAGGTATTTTCAAGTAGCCCGAACTTTTCTGCACCTTGCAACAGGATTCATTTTATAAATTTAGCCTACCAAAATAATTGAGGATCGATAAAAACACACTATACCAGAATTTTTCTTTGAATGATTTGGAGTTTAAAATGCTATTTGCATATTTTTTAAAAACGAAAAATACTCTAAAGTGTAAAATTTCTTTCTCTATTACAGAGTACAATTTAAAAAAAATCTTTCAGTCCTAGTGGGCAATCCTTGGACACATGTTCTCCATAGACTAACATTGACGTGAACGAATTCTGTAAGGTTAAATTCATAAAGCGAGTACACAGCAGCCTTAACCCCTTCCGTACCAGCATATGTATATGAAGATTACATGCAAAACCAGTTTTTCGGGCATTTAGATTTAAAATATCAAGTAGTAGTTTTCAAATAAATGAGGTGCTTTTATTCATATTAATAAGAAGAGATATAGGTATCGATATTTAAATCGATATATATATATATATATATATATATATATATATATATATATATATATATATATATATATATATATATATATATATATATACAGTCGAACATCCATATATCGAAGTAGCAAAATGCCGGAAAAAAATTCGATATATAGAAATTTCGATATATAGAATTGCTCTTAGTTTTATCATAATTCTCCTAAAACATTAAAATTAAAGCTAATTTTCGTATAAGAAACTCCATTTCCAATTTATATGCGAATCACATTAAATGAAAGTTAACAACTAAAAAAGAAATTAATGTGAAAGATTTATTGCATACTATATACCTTTAAAAAAACAATAATCCAGTTAGTGGTTACAGTGACCACAGTTACATTCTTTAAAAAAAAACTACGAATGTCTTACTGAACAGCCAGTTTTGCGGAAAGTTCATCAAAGAAATGCTCGCATTTATTCAGTCCATTAAAAACTTCATCAGGGATGTTTTCCACGAATTGAAGTCCACGAAGTATTGTTTCAAACTCCAAAAATTGGGAGATTTTATTCTAAAATGGAATAAAATCTTCCAATATGCCGTGAAAAAATTTTCGATATATAGAGATTTTTTCGATGTATAGAAACAGTTTTTCTATGTAATGAACATGGAGATTTGCTAAGAGTTCGATATATAGAAAATTTCGATATAGGGAAGTTCGATATATGGAGGTTCGACTGTATATACAATCAGTATTTAAATCGATACATATAGAAATATAACGTTATCTACATCGATTTATGTAAAAATTACATAAAAAAGTTTACAGTTTTGTTACCTTTATATATCAATATCTAAATCGATACTTATAGAAATACAACGGTATCAAAATCGATACACATAGAAATATAACGGTATATAAATCGATACACATAGAAATATAACGATATCTAAATCGATACACATACAAATAGAACGATATCTAAATAGATACACATAGAAATATAACGATATCTAAATCGATACATATAGAATTATAACGATATCTAATCGATACATATAGAAATATAACGATATCTACATCGATTTATGTAATAATTTCATAAAAAAGTTAATTTACAGTTCTGTCACCAGTGGATCCATACGTGGATCCACTGGTGTTTGTGGAGAATCAGGCCATGGATCCATACGTGGATCCACTGGTACAGAAGGGGTTAATGGTGAATAATGCACTATAACAGCCATCTGGCAGAATAGGAAAACCCCGATGATCTGAGAAAATCTAATACTGAAAGTGCTATCCCATGCTGTGGTAGCACTCTCGGGGCATCTTTGTGATTGACGCGTCGGAAGTCGGCATTGAGGGTGCTCAGTACGAATTCCGACATCCGCTACTGAATTCTCGCTTGTCTAATAGCGCATATAGATTGGTGCAGAGTTCTCTGCCTGCAGACCCCCGACTCCTGTCATCACATTAGTCACGGTAACATTAGACACGGTATTTAGAACCACCCCCATTCCCGCTCTTTGATCTGGTGTCTCCCCCCACCCCGCTCTACACCATTTGACCCGCTGACCCCCCGCCCTTTCTTTGATGGACCGCCAGAGGAGGCGATCCACGCATAGTACAGAGTACAGAGTGAACATAAATCACTGGATTCCCCGAGGCACAGGATGATAACTCTGCACCAATGTATATGCACCATAAGTAGTGTAGAGATACATAAAATCTGTAGGTCAGAACGTCCTTCCGTGTGATTTGTAGGGTTGGGAGGAACGAGCCCCCAGATTTTGCCCTTGGGAGTGCTCGGTCAAAATTGTGGTGGCAATGGGCAATAAGACTGACTGCGACCGACGTGGGGACCAATAGTCATGAGCAAAATAGGAGCGGCACCTCTTGCCTTCATTGGCCTGTTTAGGATTTATCCAGCCAGGGAGGTTTAGTAAGAGTAACAACGACACACTATTCTGAAATGCAACTGCAAACTCACTACATCAGAAACCTCGGGCTTAGGTTTAACGAAACTTAATTTTTTTCTATAATCTTTCTACTCATATCCATGGGGTGGTATTTGTACAACTAGGATACTATTTCTTTGGATTTTGGAAGCGAGATAAAGACAATATATATCAGAAATTTCTTACTCTATAGATCACACTAGATACAATGTTGAAGGTCTACAAGAGGAAATACTCTGGGAGAAAATAGCAAAGCTAAACGGAATATTTATAGTTTATAGCCTTAGCAAACGATATTTCATATCCAGTGGCAGCTACGTAAAATTTCAACTTTACAGATAATTATATATTTCAATGAGTAACCGTTTTGTTTAGAAGCAACTACACGGATTTATAAATTTCACTCCAAACTAGACTTTTCACGGGAAAACCAGACCTTTCAATAAGGGACGTTTCTTTATAAAATAGAATATTTCGGCAGAAGAAAGAAGAAAGAAAAATCCTAAAATTTTGAACTATGGTGACCCGAATTCTACCACGTACTATTGTTTTCGTAGTCATTGTTTATTTTAATCTATTTTGCAGTTCTCAATGAAGATCGATTCACCCTTAAGTCTATATTAAAAAAGAGTTTTTCTCACATTATAACTACAGCAAAGTATATAAAATGGAAATTATATGGAAAAAAAAACTTTGTTTACAATTTATATACAATATCCGAAAACAACCAGTTATTACATTTCTTAATCCCCACCCTACTAAAAAATATGGCTTTGCAGTTGATAACATATATTTGTACGGTTAAGTGAACGCTTGCATATATTTGTATTATACATCTACAAAGCTAATAAGGCATTGTACTATGCACACACACATATATATATATACATAAATATACACACACATATATATATATATATACACATATCTAGACATACCTATGATACATACACACATACACACACACACACACATATATATATATTATTATTTTTTTTCCAAAGTATTACTCAATAAACAAGTGCTCATCATTCGAAAATGAAAAAAAATCACTGTAACTTATCGAGTCTGCAGCCACATGTATATATATATGATAGCTTTAAGAGTTTTGTGATAGGTAGCAAAATTCACTTTCTTGGAAAGTTGAGCAACCCTTGATTAAGCTTTTAAATTTGATCAAAAATGCCTGTGGCAAACTTTTAAAGTCCCCAAACGCCGATTATTTGGAACTGAAAAAACACATTACTGTAACTTATCTAGGCAACAGACACGTATGTTTATGTATGCACTCGCAAACATTAAGACATGCTTCTTTCTATAAATTATATATACTAGCTGCTGTAACGATTTGATCAAAAACTAAATTAACCCACATAAAAGTTTACAGAAGCGATAATGTAGCGATAAAATACAGTTCTAGGTATTTGTATCATTACTGCGAATAAGAAAATAGAGCGGATCCAAAATTCACTTTCTTGGAAAGTTGAGCAACTCTTGATTAAACTTTTAAATTTGATCAAAAATGCCTGTGGCAAACTTTTAAAGTCCCCAAACGCCGATTATTTGGAACTGAAAAAACACATTACTGTAACTTATCTAGGCAACAGCCACATATGTTTATGTATGCACTCGCAAACATTAAGACATGCTTCTTTCTATAAATTATATATACTAGCTGCTGTAACGACTTGATGAAAAAGTAAATTAACCCACATAAAAGTTTACAGAAGCGATAATGTAACGATAAAATACAGTTCTAGGTATTTGTATCATTACTGCGGATAAGAAAATAGAAAGAAGCGAGATCGGATAAAGACACGAGAGAAAGGATGGAAAAAAAGAAGGGAAAAAAAGAACTAAATATCAACATCGAATTAGAGGAAATCGGCGAATCTGATAAAGTAATAATACCGTAGCCGAGCAGAAATCACTCTGAGGAATAATTCTTTAAGGCTAAACAAAACACAGACAGAAATATCTAGCGATAAATATTATGCAACACATCTTTAGATCAAGGAGTATTTATTTAATGTCTCACGTATTTATGGATGTTGTTTATCGAGCAGTGCCTTGAAAAGTAAATACGTGTAGGAAATATCATCGAGGGGTAATAAAATAACATATCTCATATACTAAAAATAATCTCTTTTATCTGGAGAAAATACCGTTTGAATGCCACTATTTATTTAAACTATTTATAACCATAATATCAGAAAAAGGAAGTTTTATTCCAAATAACATAGCTCCGGTGAATGAAATAACACAGCATTTATTTGCTAATGTAACCATTTTTATCTGGAGAAAGTGTTCTTAAAATGCAGCTGTTTATTTGGATCTTTCTCTATTTGATTTCTCCCATAAATAAAATTATGTTTATGAATGTACCGAGAAGAAATTTCTATTTCGAAGCGTTTAAATAAATATTAGTTTTGCTTTTAAGAGATACCTCCAGAAATGTAATACATAAATAAAATACATTAATTGTTGTGATAATATAGTTACTTTCAGAATTGCAAAATACACAAGGTGTGCCCATAAAGTAACCGGACGATTTTTTATAAATAAGAAAAACATTACTCACCTTCAAATAAATTTATCTCCTTCAAAATAATCGCCAAAGGAGTCTGTATAATTTTTCCAACGTTTCTTCAAGTCATCGAAACACTGTTTATAGGCATTGGAACTAACCGTTTGCAAAATACGCGTAACATTTGATTTAATATCCGAGACGTTTTCGAATCTCTGTCCTTTCATGGACACCATCTTAAGATTCGGAAAAAGGAAAACATCTTCTGGCTATAAGTAACAACTCAGCAACTTTCAGACATGCTTGGGATAAGCAAAGAAAGCTGTAGATTAATTTTAAATGAAAATCTGAAAATAAATAAAGTTTGAGCTCGATTTGTGCTTCGGATTTTGACAGAACAGCAAAAAGAAGACAGAAAAGCTTGCTGTGAAGATTTGCTGACCACTACGCAACAGGACAACAATTGTTAAAGTGTATTATAGCAGGAGATGAGACCTGGTGTCTACATTACGACCTAGAAACAAAAAGACAAACTGCACAGTGGAAAGGACCATCTTCTCCCATACAAAAAAAGCACGGATGTCAAAATCAAAGACTAAGGTGATGCTGATTGCCTTTTTTGATTACAAAGTACTTATTCACCACAAATTTTTTCCTGAAAATTTAAGAATTCATCAGCATTTTTACAAGGTGCTTTTTCGATTGAGAAAGAGGATAATTCGAGTTGGGAAGGAACTGTTTGATTCTGGGCAATGGTTTCTTTTACACGATAATGCTAGGCCCCGTACAGCAAATTCTGTACAACAATATCTTGCTAAGCATTCATTTACAGTGATAAATCCCCCACCATATTCTCCAGACTTATCGCCAGCTGATTTTTTCCTTTTTCCGAAGCTTAAGATGGCCATGAAAGGACAGAGATTTGAAAACGTCTCGGATATTAAATAAAATGTTACGCGTATATTGAGAACGTAGTTCCAACGCCTATAAAGTGTTTCGATGACTTGAAAAATGTTGGAAAAAATTGTATAGACTCCTTGGGCGATTATTTTGAAGGAGATAAATTTATTTGAAGGTGAGTAATATTTTTCTTATTTATAAAATAATGTCCGGTTACTTTATGGGGGCATCTCGTACTTCAATTTTATGATAATTTATCGTTAATATGTGTTTATCAACAACACTATCTCGTATAAAAAAGTGTTTAAATATTTTAGAGAAAGAATTAAACACGTACTTGAAAAGTTTAATTTAGCTACAGCGTTAGCAAGGGGCATAAAATCATAATACACAAAACCAACATCCTTCCAAGGGCTTTTAATCTACGCTCTCTGCCATCACGATCTTAAGCTATTAAACGAGAAATTCAGCGACAAAGCTAATGGCTTTAATTTTTTTTTGGCCCCCGTGCTTGCGACACGAAGTCTAATATTTCTTTAAACACACGTGTCGTTTACTGACTCGACGGAAGAAAGTGACGAACTTAAAAATAGATTTAAGGAAAATGGTACTTTATTGTGAGATTATTTTAAAAGAGTTTCCATTTTGAGTAAATGATAGAAAATGACACATTTAAAAAAGACTTACGGAGAAGGAATATAAATTTAAAGACGTGCGAAACATGCTATCAGTGCAAGCGGAAAATGCGTACTTTCCACGATATTGAACCAAAGAAATATTTAGTAAAGTTATACTTTGATTTCGTGAAAAACAAATATACGCAACAGTAGTTTAAACTTATTGAACACTAAGAAAAATACTAACATTGAGTGAATCTATATACAGGGTGTCCGGGCTAAAAGTATACAAAAGTTAGGACTTATTTTTACGAACCTACCCATTAGAATTTTAAAAAATAATTTAAGTAGAAAGAACATCTCACCAAGTTTTAATTTCAATCATAGATTTCGATCTTTTTTTTTTCCAATGCGGATGCACTTGTCGTCAAACATTCGCCTATACTACGCCGCAATTTTACTGCCCATTTTATTGTGGGGGCACCATATAGGCGGACAGCATTACTCCCTATGAAAGGACGACACGAACGGAGGCATTTTTCGCCAGGGATTCGATCCGAGGCAACGCCAGGATTCGATCCGAGCACGATTTCAATCATAGTATCATAGATTTCGATGTGTGCACCTTTTGTAGCACGACTAACGTTCAAATAGTAATACAGTTCTCTCCAATTGTTTCGTAGTATATCAGGAGTTATTAGAATTTTTTTCTTGGGGATTCATTAAATCCGTTGTGTATAAATGAAAAATTTAAACTGTGGATAAGTTGAAGAAGCGTATCTCTCTCTCTCTATTATATATATATATATATATATATATATATATATATATATATATATATATACATGCATGTCAAATACCCCTCACTCGCTCACTCAGTCCATGATCACTGTATCTCTAGAACCTAGGAAGCTGAAATTTTGCATTATGGTTGTTATAATGCCCCACGCTGTAATGAAATGCTGCTCTAGGTATATTACAAAAAATGGAACTATAAATAAAATGGTACAAGAGCATGTTTAAGATACAAAAGTGGGATACCCAAAACAGGTCAATTCGCTACGCAGAAACATTACACCCTGAAATAGGTAGCTTTCTTGACTCGAAGCAGCATTTCATTTTTACACTGTAGGTGCTCACTAAGATTTTTTTTCTAAAAAACCTTAGTGAACTGAAAATTCCGTTACTGAAAAACCTTAGAAAACTGAAAATTCCGTTAACATCCAACCTGAACAGCATTTGGAAGTTGCAATGAAAGAAATGAGCAGTAAAATAAATCAAACACAGTCGAGTTTTGAAAAAAAGATAATCCAAAAAGAAGCGAATCTTGATTGAATATGGTGTAATAAGTACAGACCAAAAAAAAAACAAACTCAATTTGCTTACAACCCTAACAATATCTGGAACTATAAAAGAAAGAGATAAGGTGTAAATGAAATCAAAAGCAGTTTAAAAGAAATGAAGTTGGGACTTAAAACAGTTTACTAATTTGAGTTGGATATGGTGTAATTAAAGACTAAATATATCGGTTGAATAGGGTGCCATTAAAGACTGCAAAAGATTCGATTTAATTCCAGTATTAGGATTAACTGGAAGTTGATTTGATACAAATGAACTGAAAAGAAAATCACTCACAGTTTGAAAGAAACATAAAAGAAAATGAAAAAAAAATATGTTTCTTTTCGAACACGATTCGATTAAAAGCTGAAAAGATTCCACTTACTACCAGTTCAAACAGTATCTGCAAATTACGATGAAAGAAATAAAGTAACCACACTTGGAGAGAAATGCAAGAGAAAATGAAAAGAAATACTAATCTGTATACAATTTGGAACAAACAGAAGACTAATAGACAAGATTTCGTTTTCGTCCGGATGATGTGGGGTTAGAAAAAAAGGAAATAACTGTAAATCAAATAACACAGAATTTGAGAGGAAAACAAGAAAAATGAAAACGTAAAAAAAAAAGTAATTCTTAGCAAAACTGCTTTTTCTTTTACTTTATTTCGCTGTTACCTCAGTTTTCTGTTTTTTTCCTTTATTTTTCCCTAAAAATGGATTTCATAAAGCTTATCATAGATTTCATTGCAAATTTACAAGCTGGTATATATATTAATAAACATTAATGATACACGTTATAAACACAAAGAATGACTATCAAAGATTTTGCCCTTCTGTTTTTAACATAGTTAATATGATTAAAGTATAAAACAAAAATAAACTATCTCAGAACAAGTGTAAGTATTATTGTTAGCCAATTCTTCACCGAGAAAACTTTTCTTTTTTTACCTACTTTTTGCCATTTCCCCTCCTATCTTTAATGTTGATTAGAAATGTAATGATTGTAGAACGTTTCAAATATTTTCATACAGCATATTTATACCTTCCATGCTTGCTATCTGATAAAATGCGACGTAAAAGTATTCAACCATTTTCTAAACAATATTTTTGTTATGACACCGTGAAACAATCTAATTATTACTCTCTTGCTAGTAATATCATAAAAAGATTATAAACGGTAAATAAATTACTTCTATTTACATAATAAATTCATTTTTAGCTGCTTTACATTGACCATTAAATATTTAAAACTAAGAAATTTACTGTCGTAAGTTAAAAGGAGGCAGAAACGGAAACCTGATAACAATACCGTTTTAATGTTATCCAAAGCATACAGGTTTTGAATATGTGAGAACCATAAAAAAAATTGCCATTTTAAATCCGCTCCAAAGCCTTATTGCTTAGTTATTTTTTTTACTAACCAACCTTTGTTAAAATTTATCGAGACGTTGTTATATTATTTCAGTGGATGTTGGCGCAATTTAAAAAGTCAGAAACGGAAAACCATCAAAGTGGTAAAATATCGCGCAAAAATGTGCATTTTTAACCAGAAATGCAACAATGTTATTTATATAAAAATACCTAAGCATTTAACAACTTAAATAACGATAAAAAATTTAAAATAAATATTTACATTTCCAAAAGTAGAAATGAAAGGTTTATGAAAAAAATTCCTCTAGAATTTGACGAGTAAGATTTGGTTTGGTTTGTTTTGTTTTGGAGCGCTACGGTTAACTTTTTTCTACACGAAGGCTAGTTAGACCGAAACCAACAGTTTAAAGTCGATTCCAAACGGCTACAAACTTCCATGCCATCCGTGGGACTCGGACCCACTGGATCTGAACCGAATGCCAGCACCTTAGCCATTCGGCTATCACCAGGCATTGATGAGTAGGAAAGTGATTCAGAAAAGAAAAATTGTCGACGAAAAACAATAAAGCAATACTTTGCCCTTAAGAAAGCATTAAAATAAGTATAGCTTTTTTTTTGGACGATATTTGTGACTGTCGAATACAGTACAAGTGTATTTTCGCTTAAACAGTTCATATATATGATAAACAGTCACTAAGAACTACACTGAAAGACATTACATATGACACAGTACATACAGGCACAGTTACAGACCTTCAATTCACACATAGCAGCTGAGCTGCAACTGCGAAATGAATTAATGAAAGAAATTTTTGAATCGAGTTCGGTATGCTTACATACCCTTGTATATTCTGGATTGTTCTAGAAGTGAATAATTCTAGAACTCGATAACCACGCCACTTAGGTTAAGTTTGATTGGTGTCACCTGGCACAAAATGTCACCAAACGTGTCGCCAAGCTCGCCACCTTTATCGAAAATTTCGACAAAGTTTCATACACTGCTGGCCACCCAAATTGCAACACCAAGAAAGACAAGAGATATCACAACAAAATTTATTTTGTAGGTAACATGTTGACCAAGTACCAAATGATTAAATTTATAGTCTTCTGTGAAGTGTGGTTCCTGCCAAAATCAGTAGCCAGAGTAGCCGCCATTGTTGGAGATCACCGCTGCCACACGCCTCGACATTGATTCAAACAGACTTTGGATGAGTTCTTGGGGTACAACAGATCAAGCAGCTTCCACACGTTGCCAAAGTTGATCTGCTGTGGCAGCTGGGGATGGAATCTGGGTCAATCGTAGAGCAACCATGGACCACATATTTTCTATCGGCGAAAGATCCGGAGAGCGAGGCGGCCAGGGAAGCAATTCAATCTGGCGATTGACGAAGAACCGTTGGACCATGCGTGCCACGTGTGGTCGCGCATTATCCTGTTGAAATATGGCTGTGGGCAAGCCCTGAAGTTAAGGAAGGACAACTGGCTCCAACACCTCGGAGATGTAGCGCTGGCTGTTTAAAGTACCGGCAATGCGTACTAGAGGTGTGCGAGAGTGATATCCAATACCGCCCCATACCATAATACCCGGTACAGAACCAGTGTGGCGGTGCATAACGCAGCTGTTCTGCATCCTCTCTTTACGGTGTCTCCAGACTCGAATGCGACTATCGTGGTGTTGCAGACAGAAGCGTGACTCGACAGTAAAGACAATTTCATTCCATTCTGCCGTCCACATCCTTCTGTCATCGCACCATTGGCGGCGGAGACGTCTGTGGTTCTGCGTCAAGGGTAGACAAAGCAATGGACGTCTTGCGGACAGACCACTCTGCTGTAAACGGCGTCGAATGGTACGCGCAGACACTGGATGATGCGTTACAGACTGCATGTGCTGTGCTATGGTTCGTGATGTGACTGAGCGATCCGTCACTGCCATGCGCCCAATTTGCCTGTCATCACGTGAAGTGGTACGCTGAGGTGGATGCGATCGAACACGCCGGTCCGTCGTACCCTCCTGCATCCAACGATCACATATCCGCATTACAGTTGTTTGGTTTCGTCCAACACGACTACCGATTTCCCTGAAAGATTATCCACAATCTCGGTAGGCCACTGTCCTTCCTCTGTCGAACTCGGATACTTGATCAAAAGATGATCGTTGTTTTCGACGAGGCATAATTGATCGTTTTTTTGAAAAAACCACAAGAAAAACACAATTGCCGAACTTGAAATCGTCGAAATCTCCAAGCCTTAAATAGCGCTTTGAAGTGGCGCCACAGGCGCGCGTGATGTGCGTCTGCGCTGAAATTCTAATCATTTGCATATCTCACCTCCGCTAATGCATGTTGAAAATTTCATGTTATTTGCATGTTTCCTTCAGTGTGTTGCATTTACAGTGGCCAGCAGTGTATATTGAAATCTAACGCTCAATATCATTAAATAAACGGCATTTAAAACAAAATTATAGAATTAGAGAATATTTACAAATGTTCGGAAGCATATACAGCTATTTACAAAATTAGTTTATTTCTCCCATAAACCATTGAGTTTCAAAGTTCAAAACATGTTCCTGAAGAAAACCGATATAAAGTGGACGACTCTAGATTCTTTTTTCCTTCCCTTTTTCCCAACTTTATATATCATCGCAATAAAAGTGCTAAAGAGTAACAAAAAAAAATCTTGACAATCTTACATTTTTTTAGCTTCGGAAGGAATTGCTCCTTGTCTCTTTATAAAGGAGATTAATTAAAATACTTCAGGAGAAGTGAGTAACTTATCTTTCCGTACAAATTGATGAATTGACGAAAGAATAAACCTCGAAAGGACAAATGAATTCAGATGGAGAAAAACCGTATCATTAATAATGCCTTGCATTTGTAAAGTGTCATATAGATTGTGTTTTATCGTTCGTATTTTCTTTCTTTCGTGATATATTATTATTTAAGAACACCGCAAAACCGAGTAACTCATATGCATAAAATGATAGCTGATATGACAGATAAGTTTCTTTTTTAAAACGTTGAAATACTTGGCCACCTTAGCATGTTATTTTAAGAATCTTATTACATGAGATATTATTTTATAGAAAAAGATTAGAGAGCGCCATCGTAACAGAAATTTTTCAATCGATATCTTAACAAAAGTATAGAAACAAAAAGGCAGTATTATGTATTTCACATAAGTATGAAAGTATTCAAAAGGTAACACAGCCCCCCCCCGCAAAAAAAAAAAATAAATTGGTGCCTAATATTTTATAACTGAATTTAGCTATATTTGGAGCGCTGAATCTAAATATCAAAATCGGTTTTTCTCTATCAGCTCTACCTTTTTTAGATACAGTAAAACCTCGTTTATCCGACTAACTGGGACCATAGGCAAACCGGACAATGGAAAATCCGGATAATCCAGGTAATATGTGTAATAAGCAATACAAAATCCTTAACTAAGAAGACTTACTTTGTTTTGTAACAAAATTACATACTATTGTTTAGAAGACGTTAAAAAATATAAAAATAACTTTTCACATCATTTCTTAACAAAGAATTGGTAAGTCTAGTAAAGCTTTCTTAAACTCAACAAAAAAATTTTTACTACCATAATTTATTGTACAATCTATGCAGGAACTGTACATTGAATCAAACTAAAAAAACGAACTTGTAGTTACGTTCTTGCTATCATAGTTAAAAATTATTATCTAATGTGAACATTGAATAAAAATAATGTCTACAAATCTGATCCGGATTATCCGGAGATCCTAATCAACGAGAGCCGGATAAACGAGGTTTTACTGTACATCCATTTATCTATCAATGTTTTTTCCTATTCAATACATTCAAGTATGTGTAATTTGTCCTCCTGGGGAAACTAGACTTCTGGGGAAAATGGGTCTTCCTGAATATTTTCCGGATGATCGGTGCCTATTTATTGGCAGCTCGAAGCGAAGCTTGAAATGTGTCCTACACAATGGGAACAAATATGGTTCAATACCAATTGCTCACTCGACGAAAATGAAAGAGGAATATGACACCATAGCTTTGGTCTTGGAGAAGATAAAGGATCATAAACATCAATGGGTGATTTGTGTGGACTTAAAAATGGTAAACTTTCTCCTTGGACAGCAAAGTTTGCTACACCAAATATCCTTGCATCGTGTGTCTCTGGGATAACAGAGACAAAACAGACCACTGGGTTAGAAAAGTATGGCCTAAGAGAGAAAACATCTACGTTGGGGGAAAATGTCATTAACGACCCTTAGCTGGACGAGAGAAAATCATCTTTCATCCACTGCATATCAAGCTGCGCCTAATGAAGCAGTTTGTAAAGGCTCTTGATAAGAACGGATTGTGCTTGGCATATATAGGGGGGAGAATGCCTAAGTTGAGTACGGAAAAAATTAAAGCAGGAATATTTGACGGCCCACAAATAAGACAACTCAATAAGGATCCCGCCTTCGTAAATTCCATGAATGATGCTGAGCGAAAAGCCTGGACTTCATTTGTTGCAGTTGTCGAAAATTTTCTGGCAAATGCAAAGCTGAAAACTATGTTGAAATGGTAAACGAGATGCTAAACAGTTTAAGATCCCTTGGGTGTAACATGAGCATTAAGGTGCATTATTTACACAGCCACTTGGACAAATTTCCCTTAAAATTTAGGAGACACCAGTGAGGAAAAAGGTGAACGATTTCACCAGGATATTAAAACTATGGTGGACCGATACCAAGGAAGATGGGATACGCTCATGAGGGCAGATTTCTGCTCGAGTTTAGAAAGGGACTGTTCCAAAATACATTCAAGAATGTCACGGAAAAGAAGTTTGCGAAGTGTTCAGTGACTAGTTGGGTTTCATCGATGACTCTTTCCTCTTTCTTGCTCTTTGTAATTAGATAAGTAATACTGCAAAATTCTCTATGATTTTTATGCTCCTTTAACGTTTTAAAAAATATAATAATAAAAAATTCCGTGTTTAGCTTTTTAATTTTATCCATGGATTTAAAACCCTTTCAGGGGCACTAAATAAAAATATTTTTTGGGGAAGACAAAACTTTATATTTGAAGAAATATTACCAGTAGAAACACATTCTGTTAAAAAAAAATGAAAAAAAATGTAGCTTTAGTTTAGGCAGGGGGAGGTGATCCATTTTTGAACCACCGCGCACCTAGAGCACTGTATATAAGAACGTCTGTTCTGACTGGCTAAGCCATTATAACCCTGTGAAATTAATAATAATATAGAGCAAACATATAAAAATATGTCCATTGCAATCATTTCACAATATATATTCATATATATGCATTCATTTATTTACATATATACACAATATTTATCAAAAATAATTATCTGAGGAACAAAATAAATATATACAAAATAAATATTATAAAAAAAATAAATAAGTAGAAAGGGCATAAATGAAAGTATAAAATGAAACTTATATAATGAAAGAAAAAAGTATATAAAAGAGTATAAAAAGTATGTAAAAGTATATAAATTAAAAATTTCAAGTGCCTCAGAAATAGTGAGATTTTTTTTCTAGTCATCCTGACGCAGTACAAAGTCAAAGGAAAGGAAAGATTTCTCCCACAGTCAAACTCTATATATAAGAAAGGGCAAATAAACTAACCAAAACCAAGGTTTCACGAATCAAAACCAAACTTTCATGAATCAAAATGAAACTGTCATCAACTTAGAAAAACTACTTCGATAGTGCTGCCTGGGGGCTCGAGTCCCACTGCAGGCATGGATGTATGTAGCCTTCCGGAATCGGCTTTAAACCGTAGGTCCCGGTCTAATTAGCCCTCGTGTTGCAAAAAATTTACCGTAGCGCTCCAAACCACAAAATAAAAAATAAAAAATAAAAATAAAATAATTTTAAAAAATCGATAGTGCTGCCATCTAGTGAGAGTGAATGCTACATGCGTGGTGGTTCATGTGACAATGAAATTACTTTAAAAAGATAATAAATTATGCAGATAAATTAAACTTTTCTATTTAAAATAAATAAGTAACAATCGTAACGTGAAATTCCAGACCTTCCGGGTATCTATGTACACACAACTTCGCAAAAACTGAAAAAACCTTCACGCTACAAATCTCTGGCTTGTAACAAAAAATTATCCTCTCAAAAAATATAGACCCGTAGAGTGCTGCCATTTGTTGTTTCTCAAGCACACTAATATGTTCAAAGTTTACAGATATTTACAGATAAATTCAGAAAATAATTTAGTTATTATAAAATAAGAAAAATAGGGTGGTCCAAAAATGGACCACCACCCCTGAAGGGGTTAACTTAAAATAGTGTAGCGTATATTTCACTAAAGTATTATATCTTGAGCGCCTAGGCAAATACTAATGCCATATTTAAATTCAGGGCATCAAATTTGTATGTCAGCAGCTCGAAATACCCCGGAACCAAAACCACTGTTGGCATGTGATAATATATCTTGACTTTATTTATTTAAAAAATACTAGGTATGTGGAACACTTAACACTCTTCTTAGACATTCATGGATCAATAAAATCAATTAGACATTTCATAGTAAAAAAAATATAGATGTCTAATAGATTTCTATAGATTTCCAATGATACAGATCGAGTACATAAAGGCTTGCAAAGGTTTTAGGGAAACGATCTTAACTTGGCTTGACCAATGCAATCAAGAATTTTACAAATTATCAAAATCTATTGGAAATTAAAGGAATTTATTAACCTGATTTGAATTCAGATGGCGGGGATTATTAAAAAGAAAGAAACCTCATCAAGAATATTATGATGTCTTACCCAGGAAATTACAGACTACCTGTATCTGAAGACAGTGCTACTTACAGTGATCAGTACTTACAGTGATGAGTATTTTATGATTTATTCTCTAAACAATAAAGCTGGAATGTGTTCTGATTGCTTTGTCTTTGATATACCTTTTGGAAATCACAGAATGGCAATTGATTGAGATGTTACTGCTATTGAAACAGCAATAGACCATAGTTTTCTTGAAAAAAATAGTCATATCAAAAGTAGTAAAATCGTCTTAGTCAAAAATACAGTTCAGGGAATCTAGTAGATTCATTGTTACAGTGGATAGGTCCAGTGTCTCTTTGAGGTGTGGCGCTGTGGTTTTGCTGTTTATTCAAATTAGTTAACGCCACTCCTTCAAATTGGTGGTGACGTCACTTGACAAATCTGACGTCGCGACATGCGGAAAAGCACTCAACTGTGATATAAACAAGCAACCGCAGTCCACAACAGCTCAGTCCCTTCCCGTCTTTTTCACGCCCTGCTAGTGCCGGAAGTTTACCTGGCTGCATTCTTAGCCAGTCAGCATTTGTTATTGTTATGTTGTAATTTTCTTTAACGAACAGTTAAAAATCTAACTTTTACTTTTATTTTTAATCTTGTTAACAAATAAACAAGATGGAGTCCGATGACAGTTTGTTTTCTTAAACACACGTACCAAAAAAAAATTTTTTTTAAATAATTTTTTTTTTAAATTTTAAATTTTTTTAAAGTAATTTTCTTAAAATACGTACCAAATAGGAGCCGGAGTCATTACAGAGGAAACCGAGAAATACTGTTGTGGTTTAATACACTTTATGGGAGAATATAATTAGGAACACTCTCTAGGATAATCTTACGTGAAAGCAAAGAACACCCGCTGGGACACTAAGGAGTATATGGAAAAAAATCCCACACATGAATATTTGATAAAGGGCTGGGACGTACTATAATGGCTGATAATAGCCCCAAAGAAAATCAATGGATATTTTTTCAGGCGAACATCGGTCATTGATCATCAGAGTTCTGCTTACTACAAACAGCCTTTTATGCGGTGAAATTTTGAAATGAGTCCAAATTTATCAATGGGCGGCTCTTGAAAGAGTAACCGAAACGAAACGCTGGTAGAAAACAAGATTTCGTAAGGCACAAGGACTTTCAGCGTCGTTTCTTATTGTGTGTAACGTGCCTTGCATATCGAGTCCCCTAGCCATTGGAGATAAAATTAAATTATATTGCTTTCATATAAAAATATTATTAATGTCTGACACAAATGTTGATTTTTTACAGAAATATTAAGAAGGTAGACTGTTTAAAGTTGGATTTTTTTAGTTTTTGTCTATATAGAACAAAGAACAAGAAGGCTATTCATAAGATGGGACTTAGTATTTGTGGGTTCATAATTATGATAGCAGAGGAAGAGGAGGAAGGTTTGGAGCACGACGGTCAACTTTTTTCTACACGAGGGCTAATTAGACCGGGACCTACAGTTTAAAGCCGATTACGAACGGCTACAAACATCCATGTCAATAGTGGGACTCGAACCCACAGGATATGAACCGAATGCCAGCACCCTAGCTATTCGGCCATCACCTGACTTTAAGATAGCAGATGATTAATATTAATGTTTTTACATTTTTACCGAATTCTACCATGCATTAAATAGTTTGAAAAATTATAAACTATATAGTAGTTTAATTAACAGGTTAATGAGTTCAAAGTAATACAACTAATTAGAATTGATAAGTATATTTTATAACATTTTAGATGGAATAGATTTCGACAACCGGCTCTTAAAAGACATAACAGGCAATAAGTAAAATTCAACCACGTTTAATACCATCTAAAATTCTCTTGTTGATATTTGGACAGATGCAATTTTGCCATTTGGAATGTAATCCCCGGATAAAGTTTAAAGAATGAAACTTTAAATATTACAACAAACAGTATATCCGACAAATCCGTTACCAAACATCTGTACAAGGAGAATGTACACAAAGATTTATACCGGAATTTTACAGGTACTTTCTACAATACATTCATTTAACTAACGGCAATTTATCTCGACATTATCTCCTTTTGAGAGCCTAGGAAAAAAGGGAAAATCCTAGAAAAGAAATTTCCCTTTCGTTTTAGTTTCACTAATTCTCTCCAGAGAATAAAGTTCACTTTGAAAGCAAGATTGGAGTAAAATAAAAAAAAGAGGCATCTTCTTTTTCTCTTCCATCTTTTCTTTAGAACTTTTATTTCAGATTACGATGTAACAAAAGCGATTAAAATGATCAGGAAAAATTATGTCAGATTTTTTTTCGGCTCAGGATTTACACCGAATCGCTCCTTGTCTTTAGTCAATATATTAAACTAAATACAAGAAGAGGACATAATTCTTTTCCTTCACCAAGACTGATAAAGTGATGAATGAATTTACTCCTCAAAGATAAATGAATTAAAATGAAAAATTCTTGTAGGGGAGCGAAATGAATGAACTGATTGTATAGTGACTTAAAAAGGGTGCACTAATGAATCTTCCTTATTTATGTAACAATATTAAATGTTCTATTGTTCTATATTTCACCCATTTGTAAGCATTTTTATAAAACGTTTAAATAATTTAATTTTAGTTGTATTGCACAATGTCTTAAAACGTATCTTAATCGTGAAAACTATTTAGCTGTGTTTAGATGTTGAAAAAATTTCAGGTAGTCTCTTCTGACGAATCTACCGCGGGTTATTACCGTAGGATTACTTTTCGTTGCTTACCTCTTTTGTATATATATATATATATATATATATATATATATATATATATATAAATGTCAGAATTTTGACGCAGTTTGGTACCTTTCTTTTAACTGCTTACTTCTTGCCCACGCGATACGGACTGGGTTTGGTGCGCTGCCAAAATTATAACTCGCAACGACAGACGGTTTTTAGCTTCTGAAATTTTGCTTTCCGGAGGACCGTTATGGAGGAACGTGATCATACGTTAAAACGAAAAAGCAGACTAAAAGTCTAACGATGAATTTGTTATTTATGCAGCACAAGGCATTAATAAAAACTTCGTCTTGATTATTGGCATAAATAGATATCATTCTATAAAAAATTATGGAATTACACTGAACTCATAAAGTATGAATATATGCCAATATTCGTATATGAAATAAAAATATTTCAGTCTGTGTGTAGCAAATACATTTCTAAAATATTGCAACACATTTTGCATCACGACTCCACGGAAAATAACATATTTAAAACACAGTTATTCCAACCCTAACTTTAAATTTTCTATTCTGAACAATTTGCGTTAAAAATCCCTTGCGGCAGCTAATCAGAACTGCTATTTAAATTTTCCATAATAGATGGATCTTCGAATACACTTGTTTTTTTCTAAGGAAAAAAAAACCTGATATATATTTTTCAGACTACGAAGGTCTAGAGTAAAGTAAAATTCACGAAAAAAAAAACAGAAAGTATATTAAAAATGCTTTTGATTTGGAACTCTTTGAAAGGAAAGAGTTCCGAATCAAATGCATCGAATTCCAAATAATCGAATTAATGCAAATAATTAGGTGCTGTTGTTTTCACTTAGGCAGATTTGCGTTTTTGCCTTTTTCAAGTTAGTCAAACTTTCCAATTAAACTAGAAATTCCCTGATTGTCTTTAAATTTTTCCTCACGGGGTGGGATAGCATGTATCCTAAGAATACAGTCCCAAGAATGAATATATATATATATATATATATATATATATATATATATATATATATATATATATATATATATATAAACAACTCTCCTTAATGGCCGTTTTTATAAAGGGGGTATGAAATTTCTCTTTCTAAAGAACGAATCTGAAAAATGGGCCCCGTAAGCTAAAAGTTAACAAAGGGAAGAATGAGCAAAATCAGTAATAAACTGGTTTGTATTTCAAATCTCGAACTAAGATCATTTATAGTTTATATTTTTCTTTCTTAATTTCTTTATTTCTGGAAAACCCCTTTGCAAGAAATAGGATGAATATAGCGAACTATTACAAATATGGACACCGTTTTTACAGTATGGAATTACAGCCAAAAAATCTTTAGTATGACATGGATTTGTTTTACATTTTTGGTTTTACTTTGCCTTACATGGAGTTTTAGTAATACATGGATTTGAATTTATTTTCCACTTGTTTCCAAAATCCATAACTATCAGATTTAAAAAAAAATTACATGACATTATATCTATTTATAATAAACTTTTTTCAGAATATTAAAGATATTAAAAAACTACTACCTCCTCCTAAAAACTTTTGCCAGACTACATTTGTTTTATATTGTATTACATGGAATTTTAGTAATATATGGATTTGGTATTTTTAACTCTTGTTTCCTAAATACCAATTCTAAAAAATTTCCATGCTACATTACATCCAATTAAAGTAGGCTTTTTTTTTCAGAAAAGTACAACTATTTTAAAAAATGAAAAAAACCATATATTTTTTGCAGATTACGAAGGTCTAAAGAAGAACGAAATTCTTGAAAAAAAAGTAGAGCATTACATAAGTGCCATTTTTGCTCTGAATATGAAAAATAGAAAGCTCATGAAATGAATGAAGAAGGCCGACATTGTTCCGCTCTCCTGCTTTTATTTAAGATCGCGGGGGATAATAAATTTACTTAAAACAGCAAGAGAAATCCCTTCTAACAATGTTATTTTTTGAAAACATTTACTATGAATTGTTCCCTGTCTTCATTCTTGAAATTAATTAAATAAAAATAACCCGCGGACGTTATGTCCATCGTTTTAACAGATTGATGAACCGATGAAAAGAATTTACTTCCAAGAGGATAAATGATGTCAGAGGGGGGAGAGGGAGGGGATACCATGATGAATTGAAGAGCTGATTTGTCTACCGAAATGAAGAAGCTGTTTAATCAAGAGGAACATTTATTTTGCGTTAAATAAATTCATTAGGTTAATACTTCACAAAGTAACTTTAACGATAAAAAGTCTGGCGTGTTAAGAGTGGCTTCTTAAGTTAAATTGATTGAATCATTTTAACTTTAAAGTTAATATTTAAGAATTTGAGTTAACATTTAAGGGACTTCGTGGTTTAATGACTATAAAAATATCTCGACTGCAGAAAAATAATGATAGTCGTTTATGAATATATGTTTCACTGATTGGTTATGGTTTTTATGATAATAATAATTATAAGATTATACAGTTAATAATATTATAGAATTCGGCATAATAATAAAGATAAAACACAATGTAGAAGCATACACATGCGCACACACACATATATAAATGCATATACAGTGGAATCTCGATCTATAGTTTTTCAAGGGACCGACTAAACTGAACGATAAATGCGGAAAAACGATAGATGCGGGATCATAACAAAGCAATACGATCATCGGGACTGGGTGAAATAAACGACATATACGGGAAAACGATGATTCAGTGAACCATCGATCGGGTCTCTGCGTGATTCTTAGTCAGCGAAAAAAAAACTTTTCAAAATTGACTCAGCAACAAAAGTGCTTTCATCAAAAGTTTTTCTTTTATCTACCCAATCAAATCATTTTTCTAAAATAACGGAGAACGACTCAATTCGATTCTTGAATCACGAACAAAACAAATAGATTGAAATATTCAATCAGAGTATCTTAAAACATAAATCTACATTCTGGAGAAATACTGAACTTTAATTACTCATAACTATAGTGGGAGACGTTACTAGTAGTGGTATAGCAAACAATAAAAAAATCCTAATGCATTAAATGAACAGCCAAGCCAGTTAATATGCCGTTCAATAATCTCGTACCGACGTAGACAACTTCCAAATTGCAATTCCATTAGTGCAGCGAAATCGAATTTTTATTATTAAAGACCCATGGTTCAATATCTGGTTCATTTACGTAACATTTCACGAGGATATATCCTTCGCCTTAACCTAACTACTACCTGTAACATACGGCGTACTTGAAATAGGAATTTATCGATTTTGCCCGAGCACTGACCCCAATATACCATTATATCGCCAAAACGTCGCTTATTTCCCAGAGATCGGAAATAGCGACAGAGAAAAATTACAGGCACTAGAAGAAAAATTTCCTCTCTTTGTGCCGGCTATTTGTCTTATAAGCATAACGGACACTCCACGAGCAAACAAATAGACTCGAAAAAATGTCCTGTATTTTTTTGCCTTCTCGAGCGTTTATTTATAAGTTACTTGGAAAGTCTAGTGTATGAATCTTAGAATTTATTTGATTTTATATAGGATTTTCGATGATTATTTTCTGGGTTCAATTTATGAGAGCGGTAAAATATAAAAGACACTACAATGAAATAAGTTTAAACACACATTATATTTATATATATATATATATATATATATATATATATATATATATATATATATATATATATATATATATATATATATATATATACAGTGGTATATGTACGTATATGTACATATATGTACGTATATGTACATATATGTACGTATATGTACGTATATGTACATATATGTACGTATATGTACATATATGTACGTATATGTACGTATATGTACATATATGTACGTATATGTACATATACATACGTATATGTACGTATATATATATGTACATATATACGCGTGTGTGTGTGTGTGTGTGTGTTTGTTTATTTGTATGTGTGTGCGTGCGTGCATGCGTGATAGGATGAGTGATGGGGGATTTAAAAGAGACTAAACACTTTGATTCTGATCATTTTAATGCCCTTTTAAAATTTAAGTGTCTTTAAAATATGACGAACTGATACAGTGACGAAGAGGTGAAAGATTTTGCTTCGAGTAGGATAAGTTCGATCATGTCAAGAGGGGAATTATGATAAATGAACCACCAGATATGTTTTCTGACTTAAGACAGGTGATTTATCATCCGAATAGATCTACTGCAGATATATGGACAAGTTTGAATGTACTTTGAGAAGTAATTCAACAAAGGAAATCACACTACGAATTGAATTATAACCAGGAAATCATATATTCTTTAGTACTCAGCCACGTATTGACAAGCAATAAAAGACAGGGTGTAAAAATGTTAAGTAACTCTTAAGATAGGTATAAATTTCTTTGTCCGTAATTCAGTATAGCTAAAAATGCGCTCAATCGGGCGTAAAAACACAATCTAAAACGATTCCGCCATCTTTCGTCTAAATTTAATTATGAGTAACTCATTGAAATATCATTTAAACACTGCAAAAAAGGTTGTCCGTAGATTCTTTATTAGCGAATTACTTTTTATGAATAGTCTCATATGATTAGTTATAATACAACATATCTCGTTATGTACTAGGCAAAGGTTAGCAAAACGTATTAAAGATTAGATATTTTTACGCTGTAGTTTCTATTGCCAATAATTAGGTAATTTTTTTTAGATTGTTGCTTAGTGATCAGCAAATACCCATGACTACATGTTACACATTAATCTTCCTGAAAAAAAATTTAAATTCACTTGTGACTAATTTCGGGAAAAATTGCTTCATAATTGATAAAATTTATTTAATTCAAGTAGCAGCCATTTGTAATCATTTTTAGAGTGTAAAATAAGATGTGAACTTAAGAAATTCTGTTGTGGCTTTGTGTCAGCTGATGAATGAATCTTTTAATCAATGACGATTTTTTTAAGAATTATTTTAGGAAAATTATTTCCTATATTTTGACACAACAAATAGTTTTCTTCCCAACATTAAAAAAATTTGATGCTTTAATTAACCCAACATTTAAAATCGAGAGGAGTTTGCGAAATACTCTATTTAAGCTTCAGATGTGGAATTAATAATGTTCTCAACCACAGGAATTTTCGTCTTCCTAGATTCCCAACATATGACTACGAAATGAAAAATATATTAGAACAATTAGGAAAAAATTACTGAGGAATGAGGAAAAGTATTGTAGAAAAATTTGGAATAAATTATTTTCGTCTTCCTAGACTCCTAATATAGGAATCAAACATTAGGAGTCTATGCAATGAAAAAATATTAGAACAATGAGGAAAAAATTATAAAGAAGTAAGGAAAAAACTGTTGAAAAAATAGGAATAAATTATTCGCAAAATTAAGGAATTAGAGAAAACTGAGAAAAAAATGTATAAGTGTAGAAAATAGCACGCCATTATTGAGAAAATTAGGAAGTAAAAAGGAAAGTTATGGAAAAACATTTAAAATAAAATTTATGAGATTGTTTAGGAGAAATATCAGGAGTCCTATGAAAACAATGTAAATATTGGGAGACCTATTATGCTTTAAATATTAAAGATCTTGATTTGAGGACTTCAATATTATTTTGATTGTACACTTATTTTTAAAGAATATATATATATATAAAACAGTTCCGTAACTGACTGACTGATTGACTGACTGACATACAACGCACAGACCAAACTGCTGGACCTAAAGGGCTGAAATTTTGCATGGCTATTCTTTTTATAGTGAAAGGGTGCACTAAGAAATATTTTTGAAAAATTCTTCTTAGATTTTTTAAAATTAAATTTTTAAGCTGTTTTAGTGACTTTTTTTAAGTTTGCATTTAAAATAATTATTTAATATTTATATAAAATTTATATTACTAGAAAGATCATAAAAATGCCTTTAAAATAAAATATTTTTCGAATCTTCATCTCTATTTTCTGATTTTTGGTGAATTTTAAAGATTCATTTTTAGAATTTAATTTGTTAAATGCTGGTCACGTGATTTATTTTTTTGGTACTTTAAATAAGTTTATCGTCACGTGCATAACAACTAAATAGACAAAAAAAATATTTTTCTTTTCTTGCTAATGCGGCAGACGATTGGACATTATCCAAATAAATATTAAAATACAGTAAAAGATATTATGTTCCTGAAACTGTACTATATTAACTGTACTATGTTTTGTAGTATATCCTATTAGATTTAATTTGAATATTTTATTCTACATTATTTTGTCTATAAAAATATCCGTTACGATTTTTTTATAAATATATTTTTTTTTGTTTTTTTACATCAATTGCATACATTGATCGTTGTATTTATTATAAATATATTTATACGTAATTTTGGCATCAATTGCATACATTGACCGTTGTATTTAATTTGAATGTACTCCGTAGCGAAGTACGGGTTTTCAGCTAGTTACTTTATATAAATGTTGAGTAAAGTTTATGGAAGGATAATTAATTTATTAAATATTTGCGCTAATTTTTACTTGTTTTGCATATTTTCCATCTACGTACTTAGATTTAATAATCAGCATTTCTTTCATTACTAATCAATTATGAGTTTTAAATACGTACAGGAGGATAACATTTTTTCCTTATACGTGCATATGATGATGCATAGAAACTGGAAATTAGATGCTGTTCTAAATAATTTAAATGAGAAGCAATATTTTGTCTCAATTTGCTCCTCTGATTAAATACCTACATTAGCCATTTCGCAAAGGATTTTGTAATGTAATTGAGCTATTCACTTCCGAATATTAGTTACTTTTAAAATACAGAAAAACTTGGCGGCCAGTAATATTTCCGAAAAAAAGTGGCCGTTTTGAGGGGTGACCGTCGAAAGAGATTTCCTCCATAACATTGGTTCTATGAAGTCTTGAATTGGTTCTGAACAAAATTCGGCCGATCCGGTAAGAGAAGTTTCACTGTAAATAATTACAAACACTAGAAATAAAGATCATTAAAAGCAAGACCTGAAGCTCATTATAATAAAGCATTTTACTTAGTTTCTTCATAAAATTGAAAACATTCAGAGTTTTCTTATTCCTAAAAGCCATTACACAAATTTAACATTAAAACTAGTTAAGTAGAAAAAGAATGTAAGCTAACTTTTTTAATACGAAACTGTTGTTAATTTAAATGTACTTCCATGAAACTAAAGAAGAACATGTACAGTAAATTTATTATGTTTTGTTTTCACCACAATAGCATAAAAGTCGTATTTTATCCAGTTTCATAAAAAAGATCTTAATGACATAACTTATTTTGCTTCAGAATAGAAGCTTTACATTGATACTAGCTGAAAATTTTTTTAACCAAGGGAGTCTTAGAGTAAAGAAAGGTATTTCAACTAAGACATTTCGTTGAAGAATATTCTTTCATTTGATTCACTTTTATTTCGCTCGAAAATTTATTTTTCTTGAAACAATTTCTTTATTGCTTTTTATATAAAAATAAAAGATATACCTTCTTTTCTCCTGATTATTGCGTTTGCAATACGATAGAGGATATACTGCAATTTAATTTACACATTATCTTATTCCGAAATTTACACTTTAATATCAATAACATTTAAAAATATTTTGAGTTGCAGATAAAAGTTTTGCAAAGAGAACAACATTTTTTAATTTTAGTTTTTTTTAGAAATTTATGACAGACGCCAATCGCTAATTTTTTGTGGTGCCCTTCTTTTAAAATCGCCAAGATGTCAACAAATCTTGTCACTCACAAATAGTCACCCATTTAATGAATTCAATATCTTATTTTAAAAAAATTCAAACCAATCATCAATATATATAAAAGGCAATGTTCGTATGTGTGTTTGCTATAGACTAAAAATCTACTGGACCGATTTACACGCGGTTTTTTGCAAAATGGTTCGTGTTGTTCCTAGAGGGTTTAAAGCTATTGAAATCCTCGATCTGACCAGTAGAAAGAAAGTTAAAAATATTTTACGTTCGCCGTCGGTTCAGATATTATCTATGAACCTTCTACTTTAAAATAAAAACATACGGATGGAAGCACCTAACAACCCCTGATAGCCACCCCTCTCATCTATATATATAATCTATATATATAAAAGGCAATGTTCGTATGTGTGTCCGCTATAGACTAAAGAACTACTAGACCGATTTACACGTGGGTTTTTGCAAAATGGTCCGTATTGTCCAGAGAAGGTTTAAGGCTATTGAAATCCTCGATCTGACCAGTAGAAGAAAGTTAAAAATATTTTACGGTCGCCGTCGGTTTAGATATTATCTATGAACCTTCTACTTAAAAAAAAACATACGGATGGCAGCACCTAACAACCCCTGAAAGTCACCCCTCTCATGTAGATATCTACATTCGTGTGAGGGAGGCGAGGGGTTATGTCAATGACCCTCCAGTCTTGAAGGAGGGAGAGTTTTCTGACACCCCACGTAAGAAGACTTGCTGTCTGTAAGTTCTGTATGTTACTAGGAGAAATAGCTACTTAGAAATCAATCGATACTGTTATAAATAGATCAAGATGAAGCAGTAAATGATCCAACTGAATTCTTAAATTCACTTGATTTATCTGGATTGCCACCACACAGCATTAATCTGAAGGTTTGTGTTCCTGTCATTCTTCTTAGAAACATTGTCTTTGCAATGGTACCAGATTGACAGACAAAAGATTATTAAACAATGCAATTGAAGCAACAATTTTAATTGGTAAATTCAAAGGAGAGGATGTTAATTCAAATTATTGCAATTTCCAATTAAACTATCTTTTGGAATAACGATAAACAAATCGCACTGTCATTCATTGCAAGTATGAGGATTGAATTTGGAGTATCCATATTTTCCTCATGGAGAACGTTGCGTGCTCCCGTGTAGGAAAACCGAGGGATTTGTTTGTATATGTGCCAAATGAAATCACCAAAAACATTGTATATCCAAGAGCATTGCAATGAACTTAAAACTGAATAAAACAATTTATGTAACCCGAAACATAAAATTATAATGTGTATGTAAATATTTACTGTTACCTAAATAGTAATTGATATCAAACTTTCAATTATGTTCATTTAATCTACATATATATACTCAAATCTAGCAATAGCGAAGCATTGCCGGGTCAGCTAGTAACTATATATAGTGAAACTTATCTAGCCGGCCACTCTTTTCCGGCTACCCCTCTAAACGGCCACTATATATATATATATATATGTGTAAAATTTTGATGCCTTTTGGTAATTTTTTGTTTAACTGTTTACGGATTGCCCAAGCGATACAGATTGGCTCCCAATATTAAGATTGGCTCCCAATATTATAACTCTCGACGACGGACGGTTTTAGCGCCTGAAATTTTCCTTTCGGAGGACCGTTATGGAGGATCGTAATCCTACGTTCCTAAAGGTCCCACTTTAATTTGGGCCACACACACACACACACACACACACATATATATATATATATATATATATATATATATATATATATATATATATATATATATATACTAGCATTATTGCCCGGGTAGATAATATAGATATAAAATTTTTCATGTATTCCATCAAAAAAATACTGGGCTGCACCCCCCGCTCTTCATGTTCATCTGGCCAGACAGAATGCGCTTAGCGCGTTTCTACTGAAATGATATACCCAGTATTTTTTTGATGGAAAGCATGAAAAATTTTATATCTATATATCTACTCGGGCAATCATTCTTTAAAAATAATTTCATTAATTTTCTTATGCCTTAATATAAATAATGGACTAATAGTTCAGTATGAAATTTATGTGTCGTTATGTTTCTCTGCTTAAAGAGCTTTTCCAGACTCTGCTTAAAAATCCCCAAAACTATAAAAGATTTTTCTTATATGATTTCACGGAATAAGTAATTCAAATACATATCGTATGTTAACTCTGTTTCGACAACTTAGGGGAAAACCTGTAGAACTCTTAAACTTCCGAATTTGGTCCCAGTGGGTGAAACAGTCTATGATTCTATAGCGGACAAAGAAACAGACAAGCTCTTTTATATATATATATATATATATATATATATATATATATATATATATATATATATATATATATATATATATATATATATATATATATATATATATATATAACTAGAGATAAATTTGAGTGTAGTGGTTATATGTGGGAGAGAGAGAAAAAGATGACGAAGTGGGTTTCTCGAAGTTTAAAACAGAATCGGTCGATGCAGATATAAATTTATGAGTAATACTTGTCTCTTTACTTTTCAAAATTTTGTCGAAAAATAAAGAATGCAAATGGAAATGTATATATACTGTACAAAGAAATTAGAGAAATGAAAGACTTTTATAAGTCACTGTTATATATGCGATAAAAAATAATGGCAAGGAACTTTCTGGTTCACTTAGCACCTAAACCCAGCCATCACATATGCTGTATCACATATGCTGTATGTAGATGCAAATCGCATGATAATTTTTAGACAAGATCTATTATTAAAATCTTGTCTGAAGCGAATAAGATAAGAGAAAACGTATATAAATACAAATCAAATAAAGTTACTAATGGATATCAAATATGCACGATGAAATTTCACAAAACTAAAACTTAAATGTAATATTACTTCAGAAAATATTCTGTTGGAAAAATGCTTCGCTATATTAACTCTTGAATTATTCTTGTACAAGGATGAAATCCTTTTAAACTATTTGAAAAATTCCTATTTCAAATGCGAGTATACTACAAATAGCAAGATATACTTGTCATATTTCAAAGCTTGTTTTTTCAATGTTCTGCAAGAACTTGATAATGTATTTGTAAAGAACCTTCTCGGAAGAGGAAAATATATGCAGATAGATTTAAAATACCCTACGTTCTTTCGCCACGTATAACTAAGGTACTCACAGATAATAAACTTCTGAATAATTTATGACAACGCCTGGAAGTTTAAATAAATATATTTTTTTTGAGGAGATAATAATTTAGAGAGAACGTCTTACATATGGATGAAGTCCTGGAACTTTAAATTATATGAAAGAGAAAAAAAATTAAAAGTACAAGGTATGATTACATATTTAATTATTTTAACAGCTAAAAGTAATATTTGAAATAAATTGCATTGCTTTCAGACTGTATTAATAACTTTGTTGCACGTTATGACTCTTATTAATAACTTTCTTCATTTAAAATACGCTTGGCTATTCCGAGAAATGAAAAGGAACCTTCTGTTTTCCGGACCGATGTGATGACCATTGCACCATGAAACCATTAATAAACGGCAAAAATATTAACTTTCGCTCACCCTTAAATTTATAACTATAAAGTGAAAGAGATCGACAAATATTAGATTAAAAATGTCGGTAAAATTAATTTAAAATAATATTTCTGGTAGTCTCTTCTAACGAAAATACCGCGGGTTATTAACGTAGGATTACTTATCGTTGCTACCTCTTTTTTTTTTTTTGACGCATTTTGGTACTTTTCTGTTTAACTGTTTACTGCTACTGGGTTTGGCACGCTGCCAAAATTAGAACTCGCGACGCAGGACAATTTTTTTCTCTCCGGATGACCGTTATTGAGAAACGTAATCCTATGATAAAAAAGGGTAAAAAGACATAAGCTACTTGGAGGATTAAAAATGCAATCCCTTTCTGTGAAGATTGGACGTAATAGATGGCACTGCTGTCTTTATACCACAAAATTCAGACGCTGCATCCAAACGCCTGTTAGTCTTCTGATTTTTTCGTTTAAAACTGCTTTGTTCAGTGATCGGATCGGAATAATTTCGTTGAAGATCGCGTATTCACTGAAGGAAAGGATCTTCGCTTATCCAGAATTCCATTGACTGAAACACATCTAACGAGTCTCATCGGATTTACGTTGAAAGGTCTATATTGTGTCTACTGGACTGCTTTTTTTTTATAAGATTACCGTATTAAAAATTTAGATATCGCATGCACTGATGTGCCCTTCAAGCTCATCAGTGCATGTGATATCTAATTTTTCCCTTCAGATTTACATTTAATTTCAGCCCTGAACGGTTATAAGGAAACCAAAAAAATTATAAGCAGGACATAATCTGTTTTATTTTTCAAGTAAAATATATCTAAAACATGTAATCTACAAAGTTATAAATTCTAATTTAAACTTTCTAGTCTACATAAAATGACGAACATTTATACCAGATAAGCGAAAATAATGAGCTTGAACATGTAAAGCTGTTTAATCGTTTAAAATTAATTTTCCCTTCGACGTTTTAATCTTTTAAAACAATTTAATATTCAAAGAAATATGCTTTTAATACAAAATATTTTTATAGTTTTCTAAATCTGCTAAATTAAGGTTTGTTAAAAACTTCAACGATGTAAGACAATAAACAATTTAAGGAAAATATTTCATATATATTTCTGCTTTAAACTTTAATTCATGGCATTTAGAGAAAGGTCAATATCCAATATCTACTTCCGCATGACTATGCATATCAAATTATTAGTCTGATAACCACTAAAATTTATACTTTAGCTATTGATTTATACTAGGGGGCTCCTTCACATGCTATTAAAATACGATAAGTTATATAGCGAGGTTGGTGGTTTGTAATAGGATGAAAGCAAAACCAGTTCATTTGTGGCATTTGTTTATTTGTAAAATAACAATGGTGCGTAAGGATAATACAAAACCAATTACAAAACGCTTTTGACCACAATATTGGATGCGAAGCATGAGACAAAAAAGGGAAACATGAGATATATAGACGCCAAAACAGTTTTGTAGACAATATTAAAATTAAATATGACACACATTTGTGGAAAATATGATACTTACATTACAAAACCTTTTTATGCACACTATTTGACCATGCCGTTTCGAAGCATCCAGGAAAAGAACTGAAGGGCCAAAAAGTCCATTTTTCACTTCGATTTTTGAACAAGCAACACAATGTGCATTCAGAATTAACAACCCGTGATAAGCGGAGAACTTAATCTTTAAAATGGTACCTCATTTATCGGTTTAGATTAAGTATGAAGGGAGGAAAAGGATAAAACAAAAAAACGCCATTTAGAAATAATATATATATATGAATATATATATATATATATATATATATATATATATATATATATATATATATATATATATATATAGAGAGAGAGAGAGAGAGAGAGAGAGAGAGAGAGAAAGATTGGATTGAGTAGGCAAAAATGATATGCATTAGAAATAAGCATAAATATAAAACAGGAACATACTGCATCTTAAAATCCACAGTATCAATTACGGGGTGGAGCTCCTAGTTATGAACTAATGAATAGTTTATCAACAGCCCGAGGAGCATTAGATGTAATTGTCTCTGTGAACAATTCAAAAATGCTAGGAACAACAAACTCTTTATTAGAAGTAAGAGAGACAACAGAAAATTCTAGAAGAACATTAGACGATTTCATAGATGATCAAAGATTTCTAATCTACTGCCTGTTTTCCACAAGTTTTTTCCACAAGTAGGTTATGGTATTCATTATCTCATGTATTTAAGATGGTCATTATCTTAAATTGTTTTTGAAGGCTAAGTTGAGATACCTTTTAATTGATAAGTTCTGATAACTAGTTGTATTTTGACGATGTTAATTTGATGATGTAGTTTATTTTTGAATGACTAAAATAAAATTAATTTTGAAAAATAAGAATAATAATTTGGGGCAATTAAGGATCTATTTATTCAAGCCCTATTTGGAGAATATAAAAATAATACTTAACCCTACAATGGATGTCCTTTTTTAATCTTTTATACTAAAAAATGCGCTTTTTTATCATAAAAACTCAAATAAAATATTGAACATAAATTACTTACAAATCGCAATGATTGATATATATATATATATATATATATATATATATATATATATTCCTCTGACGAATGAAGGTCCATTTTGCAGCTTACCCTAAAAGTCCGTTCTGGCCGAGAACGAGAAGTGGCTTTCCCTTTCCTCACAGAACATCCCATGGATTGTACTGAAATTTGTCATGGTGGGGTGAGGCCCCAATATCAGCAGTCGCCTCTATCAGCATCACGCCATAAAGTACGCAGGGATCGGTTCTATACTAAAAAAACCCATCGAACAGATAAGAGAACGACTCTGTCGTGACGTTGAACTGTTGTTAGAATGACCACCTACCAGTCACTAGAGGGGGAGACAATCTAGGAGAATTTCGGCCGTCTGTCTGGACTTCTCTATATTCGGTCGGCTAGGCTGGTTCCGGCCTCTCTCTCTCTCTCTCTACATATATATATATATATATATATATATATATATATATATATATATATATGTATGTATGTATGTATGTATGTGTGTGTGTGTGCGTGTGTGTACAATGCATTTTGAAAGGTATACACATTTGTGTAAATTCATTAAGAGCTGGAATAAAATTTGATCTATAGCTAAACACTAACGCTGTTCAGTGTAAGGGCAATTTAAATTATTTTATTACAGCTATATCTTAAATAACATTGTGTTTATGAGTATAAAATTGTTTCAAATTTAATTTGCTTTCAGACAGGAAGGGCTAATTTCCTAGGTTATAGTAGGCTTTCCCTGAAATTAATGTCCAGATTTTCCATGGCTGAAATAATTTGCAAAGAGTATTTTAATGAAAAATAACCTTCTATAAATATTAAATTCGCATTTAAAATCTGTTGACTAATTTACATTTAGTGAAAATATTCACGCAGATAGGAAAATATAAAAGCTTAGAGATTTATTTAATACTCCAGTTTGCCTTTTATAATGACAGAATTTTTTAATTATTTGCCTGTTTAGACTATGCTTTAGGTAAGCGAAATTTTTAATTGTATTTTCCCGAGGCTGAATGGAAAGTTTTGCACATCAGGTTGAATATTCGCAATTTACGGTCTAAGAATATTTTAATTAAAATATTTTCAAGAATTAGAAACAAAGATAGTTTAATTTCACATTTTAAGGAGGAGTTTAGTTGGAATTCATTTTCGAAAATTCGGAACAAGAAATCAAGATTTTGAAAGAATAAATGTGTAAGATTTTTACTTTCTTTAGTGTGAGAAGTAATCTGTATACGAAAGAAACAAATTGATTATTGTTGGTCAGTTGGTTTTATTACTTAATTCACTGGCGATGAAGCATGACATCAGTACGTATTGGCTATAAAGCCTTTATTATTATTGCTTTCCTGAAAGCAAAATAAATTTTCTGCTACCTGAAGATTCTTATTTTAATTGAAAATCAGCAACAATCAAAACTGAAAACTTATCGCAAATGTTTCTCAAAATTTATAGGCAAGTATCAAATAGATCGAGATAGAAAATTTAATTTACATAAATTTTGTAATGATTTTGTGTTCTGGTGTGTATCTTTATAATATGTAAGAGAAAAAAAAACTGTTTAAAAGACACATACAACGAGTTCAAGCTCGCTTGCTTATGGTAATGTAAGGACCATTATAAAACAAATTTAGAATTTCGTTTTCAAAAAATAAAATTCAAAACTTAAACCATGTTTAGTTTTTTTTACTGTTTTCTAGACAAATAGCGCTTTTTGTATAATTTTTAAACTTTTGTGTACGTAAAAGGTTGCAGAATAACTCATATCCAAGGGCCTATAAAAATTTGAAATATAAAATTAAAGGGCAAAAATTCGTTTTTTTAGAGGACTTTTTCTTTAAACAAATATTTTCAGAAAGTCTGGGTCAGAAATCCGGGCAACAATTGAACGAAAATAGATCAAAATACGTTGTTGAAAACTTCATAAGGATACCGTCCGAATACAGATGGTCAATCATGGCAGTTCCTAATCGCCATTATCTGTTTTTAATACATTGATTGCCCCTTATGGGATAACTCGTACTTGAAAGTTTATCACAGAGACCCACTACGAGTATACCCGTAGATGACTATCTTCTTTTAAAACAAGGAGTTGAGATGTACAAGTTGAAGGGTACGAGTTGAGACACGAAGAAAATACGTGCAATGGAGGTATGACATGGGAATATGATATAAGATCTCTGTGCTATGGATTGAGCATCTAAATTAAATTTTCAGAAAAAAGGATTGTTGATAAAAGAAAATAGTGTTTTAGTAACTACGCTTCTTCTAAATAAAATGCACATTGGACATATAATCAGAATTACAGTTTAAAAATACAAAATTTAGTGGAATGGTTATTCTTCAGTTTAAAAAAGAAACATAAAATGAGTAAACATAAAAATATCATACGCATAATTCAGACATAGTGTAATGATGGAATCAGTTTCAAAGTGCAGCAATCCATAGCACAGAGATCGTACATCATATTCCCATGTCATACCTCCATTGCACGTATTTGCTTCGTGTCTCAACTCGTACACTTCAACTTGTACATATCTCAACTCCTAGTTTTAAAAGAAGATAGTCATCTACGGGTATACTCGTAGTGGGTCTCCGTGATAAACTTTCAAGTAAGAGTTATCTCGTAAGGGGCAATCAATGTATTAAAAACAGATTATTCAGTCAATTTTGTACGATCTTGAAAATGTTGTTGAGATTCATTTTTCTTATATTCGGGGCCATAGTGGTAATCTCGACAATGAAAGAGCGGACCAGTTGACGAAAGAAGCGACTTCTCATGAAATAGATTTAATAGTGTCTGTCCCGGCGTCTCACTGGAAGCGTGTCGCTAGGGAAAACACTGTCTTGGACTGGAATACTGAATTTCTTGCTTCGTCTAAGGCATGTGGACAAAGAGATTTTTTCTCAACTATTTTTCAGCGTTTAAAGTGTAAGCACTTTTCAACCGACTTTAACTTAACTCAAGTTTTAACTGGCCATGGAAATTTTTAGAGCTATTTGCCTCGTTTTAATTTGGTGACCAGTGGACTTTGTGCTTGCGGTGATACTGATGAAGATGTTGAACATTTTCTTTTACACTGCAAATTACATACGAGTGCCCGAGCTATCTTAAAGGCGGATTTGAGACGTCTGTCCGTATGTTGGCCTCCTATTTTTTCTGATAACGTTAAGAGTGTTGAAAGTCTTGCTATCTTGCAAAATTTTGTTTGTAATTTAAATTTTAAATTTTTCTTGTTTTGTGTTTTTCACTTACTTCTGTAAGCCTCATGTTATATCTTGTGGTGCATATACCATGTGTGTGCTCTATACCATGTTTTAAATCAAGAATGTAAAACTGTTCGTAAACTGATTGTTTTAGATTTTTATGTTTGGACATCCTGCACAAAACAATTGTTGAATGAGTAAATCTTGGCGAGATTTTAACGAAGATAATTAAATCAATGATCAGTTATTATCAGACGTGCTTATTAACGTACATTATTAACGTACATTAATAAATATGGCACTAATGCTCATGAATTTTGTTTTTTAGGAAAACAGATAAACACATTAGAAAATATAGAGTTGAATAAAAAAACTGTAAACGCAGAAATTGCAAATTTATTTACAAACATAATGATAAATATTATATACATCAGATACATAAAAAATATGAATAACTGTGAAATCAGTAAATGTATTTCCAACATTTCTAAATCACCCACCTAATCAAATTCCACGATAACAGACGTGAAATGAAGCAACAAAAGATTACCTCTAAAATAACAAGTGAGGATTTAATTGACATTGACTTCGCGAAACTTTTAATACCATTACAGATAAGAAAGTAATCAGCCCCAAAGATATAAACCTCTCCGCTTTATTTCTCTACTTTGCCTTCATAATGATATTAATCTCTTGAATTATTTATAAGAGCAGACAACATTTTAAGTAAATAACTTTCGCTAGCATTTTAGCAACATTATAGGAAAATTCTTCAGATTTAATTAAAAAAAGGGCGATTTTTGGGAGAAAAAGAGAGTTTTAATTAAAGCTCGCCCATGGATTATACAGATCGTGATGTCTGGAAAAAAAATTATCGTCATAAAAATAGGGTATTACTTCAGAATAATTTATTTATATATTAGAGTTTAGAAGAGAATGTTACAATGCATAAAGTGATTGTTAGGAATTGGGTTTATGTTGCTAATATAAGATTTCACAAGACTGTGTTTTTTCAGAGTGTATTTACTTAAAGACTGTAAGAGTATAATATTGTTTAATTTTACATATAAAAATTTTCCTAACAAAATTATTAGGTTAATAATTCTTTAACCACTTTACTGATGGGGTTTTTCTCTTTATTATTCAAAATATGGTTTAAGTAATTCAGTTTTTTTATTTGCTTTTTCATCTATATATATATAAAACAGTTCCGTGACTGACTGACTGACAGATAACGCAAAGACCAAACCGCTGGACCTAAAGACCTGAAAATATTTATGGCAATTCTTCTTATAGTGTAGAGGTTTACTAAGAAGGATTTTTGAAAAATTCTTCTAAATTAAATTTTTAAGCTGTTTTGCAACTTTTTAAATTTTGCATTTAAAATAATAATCTTAGGGTTATAAAATTTATATTACGAGAAAGATAATAAAAGTTTCTTTAAAATGAAATCTTTTTAGAATTTTTAATCTTCATTTTCTGATTTTTTGTGAATTTTTAAAGATTAATTTTTAGAATTTAATTTATTAAACACTGATCACATGATTTCTTTTCTTTTGGTGATACTTTAAATTAATTTTGCGTCACATGCATAACAACGAATTATATTGACAAAAAATATTAGAATACGGTAAAACATAAAATTTAACCACTATACTGATTGAGATGGAAGTTTTTAAAGAATTTAATTCAAATTAATATGTATTATGGATATTAACTAAAACCTATATATAAAACTGCAATTTCCCCCCAAAGTATGCTTTGCCACGGTGATAAATAAGTCTCAAGGTAAAACTTTAAAATAAGTTTGCGTAGATTTAAGAGAAAATTGTTTCTCCCACGGTCAGTTTTACGTAGCTTGCTCAAGCGTAAGTTCGCAGACGAGCCTGGAAATATTTGTTCCACCCACTAAAAAACAAAAAATGTGGTTTAGAGTTTGTTATTACAGGAAATCCTCTAAAAAGTGATTTCATTATTTTTTCATTGTAATTATCCTAAATGCTAAGTATGAGTATTCAGCTAGTTTTTTTATATAAGTGTAATATGAATTAAAGTATGTTTACTACATTCTTTACAAAATTTGACAAATTGTCATAAATTACGTTTTGAACGCCACGAAGCTAAAATTTTACCCACTTTACCCGAATAATTTCCCGTACCTCTGCAAAAAGGGATAACAATTGTAATTACTTCGGTTTCCTGAACTGTCTGTCAAGAAAGTTTGTGTAAAAATTATAACTGCTTACACTTTTAATGGCCTATTATAGATAGAGTCTATGAGAACAGAGATGGAAATGAGATGAAATATGCTGTTTACAGATTTTTACTACCTCAAAGAAATTGCATGCATAATAAGTTATACATAAGAAAGAAGAAGCGCTAATCTGGGAAACATTATGCAAATTAAAGAACTGAAGTGATAGAAAGGAAATAAAGAGAGTAAAGAGGTTAAAAAAAGGGAATTTTAACTTTTTTTGCGCTCTGTCATTGAGACATTCGCCTTTCAACACCACAATTTCATTGGCTACTTTATTATGGAAGCACCATATATATGAATCCTTATGAGGGAACATATATATAACACAACACACACCCATGCGTTATCCGGGATTTGAACCCGAGCCCACATAGTGGAAACTTATTGTGGCGGCAAGGAATTAAATATGGTGCATTTGACTATTGATTTTTGCTCCATTCTCACTGCTAACTTATATTATTTGCAGATAAGGTATAATATGAGACATCAGAGGGAGAGAGAGTTGATAGGAAAGTGTTAGAGAGAATTATTGTTGTCATATGACGACAACAATAATTTGCCTCACATTATTGTTAAGTTGAAATTAAAAATGTCATTAAGTCAAAAATTAAGCTTAAATTAAAAATTAAGGAAAAAATTAACATTTATATATTTTAATAATATTTACACGCTCTTCAGTGACCATTTAATGCTTTTAGTTCAGAACTGTCTCGGGATTCAGTAAGTGTATCCCCGAAAATTTATTAAGAAATGCTAGTTTTATGCGTGAAAATCACATTGTAATATTTACTACCTCAAATGCTCATATATATGAATGTGACTGATATTTGGTTCGTAATGCATGGGAATGACATTAATCCTGTACTCAGTTGATTCTGGCGAAATGAGCGAGGGCTTCAGTTTAAGAGTTAATTAGAAGCACAGACATATTATTAACGTATGCTAAATATTTAATAAACATTTGATGGGATTTATATCCCTGCACGCATGCTAAAGCCAATCATTTCCTTTTGAAAACTGCTTTAATTTGACTCTACCTGCGCATGCGCCACAATCGCAAAGGAAGCGCCGTGTGTTTTGGTTTTCAGACCTAGCACCAAACAGGTCTAATCACTGCTATTAATATATATATATATATATATATATATATATATATATATATATATATATATATATATATATATTTATATACATATATATATATAGATAGATAGATAGATAGAGAAGTGATTAGTCCTGTATAATCAGAGCTAATGACAAATGAAAACTTCAGTTTTCTGTCCCAATAAAGTGGTTTTAGAGTATATATTTAGATATGACTGTTTTTGAGGCATTTAATTGGAACATGTACTTGGCAATGCTGTAAAAAACATTTATGAAAATTCCTGTGGAATACTTTTGGATTTTCTGTTAAAAGTGGAAATGAATATTGGAAATATAGAATATTTTCTATCTGATATTATCAAACTATAAAGAATATTATCGTTTCCCATCAAATATCCCTGCACAAGAGATTTATATATAAATTTGGATACCTTTCCATAAGTTTTCGAAATGAGAGAGAGCGTGCCAATATTTTGTAAAATTTTCCATTCAAATAGCGAACAATTTTCAAATTTTGTCTAGTGTTTTCAATAGCATCAAACAAATAAAAGAATGGAAATTCGTATTCAATTGGGAAAGTAATGTTTGCATGATTTCTTATAAAAAGCTGCTCGAATAATTTCTAGCTTTCTCGTAGCATGCCCATTGTTTGCAAAATTTCGTTTAAAAACGAATCCAATGGAATTAGATCAAACGTATGTTCCATAATATTTCAGAAGAAAATTTTCTTTAATTGTTCTCGATTTTTATAATATATCTCACTTCTCTCACAAAATTTAATTTCAAATAACAACAATATATTTTCTAACACTAATAATCTGTTAAAACTTTTTTATTGATAACTGCTCCAATATTTTTTGAATACAATCAGAACATTTCATAACTTTTTAATATTTCCTATGAAGTTTATCGCAAACATTTTTGAATTTTCCTGTTGGTACTGTATTTTATTGGGAGTGTAGAATGTCAATGTTTCTAATATTTTGACAATTTTATGAGAAGACTCCCTATATTGTAAAATTTGTATGAAAACTTCGCCAATATTTTTCAAGCTTTATCAGAATACACCTCTATTGGCAAAACTTCGTCTGGAAACTTTGCACTAATTTTCAGGTTTTATCCCAACACTCCCATATTCTGCTGTATTTCGTATAAAAACGTCACCAGTTATTTATTAATTTTATCAGATCAAACCCTCATGGTACCAAATTTCATGCAACAGCTAATGAAAATCTCAAAACTTTATGATTGTAAGATATTTGTGATTTTAGGGGGGCAAATTAGAATAAATATTATCAATTTACGGGAACAGACACTGATTTGTATTTATCTTCAATGGACATTTACTACCAACGTTTCATAAAGAATTGTCTTTTAGGAATAATGATCAGTGGTATAATCTTTAAATAACTTTAATATTTTAAAAACTATCTACATTTTTAAGGATATCATTCATCCCACAACCCACATTTTATAAGGAATTGGTTTTCAAAAAAATATATCTAGTGACAGAATTCTTAAATAACTTCAACATTTTAAACACTATCAACAGCTATAAGGATCTACTTTATACCAGAATCCACATTTTATAAGAAATTGGCTTCCAGGAAGAAAGTACCCTGATATAATCCTTAAATAACCGTAATATATTAAACACTACATTTATAAGAAACCCATTTATCCCAAAACTCACATTTTATAAGGAATTGGCACTCAAGAAGAATGTCCAGTGAAATAAACTTTAAATAACATATTTTAAACCCATTCTACATTTATACGGAACCCATTTATTCAACAACCCACATTTTATAAGGAGTTGGCTTTCAAGAACAATGTGCAGTGAAATAATCTTTAAATAACCTAAATATTTTAAACACATTCTACATGTATAAGGAACCCATTTATCCAACAATCCCCATTTTATAAGGAGTTGGCTTTCACGAAGAATGCCTAGTTATTTAATCTTTATATATAACCTTAACAATTTAAGCACTATCTACATTTATAAGGAACCCATTTACCCCACAACCCACATTTTATAAGGAATTGGCACTGAATAAGAATGTGCAGAGAAATAATCTTTAAATAACCTCAATATTTTAAACCCATTCTACATTTATAAGGAACCCATTTATCCAACAACCCAAATTTTATAAGGAGTTGTCTTTCAGGAAATTGTCTAGTCATATAATCTTTATATAACCTTAACAATTTAAACACTATCTACATTTATAAGGAACCCATTTATCTCACAACCCACATTTTATAAGGGATTGGCGTTTAGGAAGAATGTCTAGTGATATAATCCCTAAATAACTTTAATATTTAAAACACAGAGTTACAACAAAAATCTAGAATATATTATCAAATAAAAAATTCTGATTACATTCTGTAGTCTTTTAGTAGTCTTTCCCTTAAAATGTGAATTATAGTAAGCGTATAGATTTAATATTACGCAAAGTATTCTTAAAATATTCAATATGTGCTTTATTTAAGACAAAACTAGTTCCCAATTCATATAAAGTACGACATAATTTAACTAAACAATCATAAATTCTTGCGAATAATTAATATTTACTTTAACGACTTCTAGTTATGATAATTAACAACAAAACTCTTTGAAAGAGAATTATTTTGCCCCAGAAAGATCACATTAACTTTCGCCATTTTCAAAGGTTAAAGAAAAGTATTTAATTATGATAATTTGAATTTTTCAGTCCCATGAAAATAATGACGGAACGATATTTCATTAAGGCAGATTGCATATATTTTCTCCTCATATACGAAATGGATTTAAAAGAATGAAGGTGTTGTCATGGGGACCGTATAATGAAGAAGAATATACTTAACGTAGAGAAAACAATAATTTCACATCTTAACTAATTTTCACGCAGGAAATGGATGATACATGCACAATAATAATTTCTCTTTGGAGATATGAATATACGAATATTGCTGTAACTTTGTGGTTTTTATGAGTTGAGAAGAATTAAAGGCGGTTTTAATATTGCTTAGACATGAAGGTTTGTTTGATAGGAATTCAATTAAATATGTCAGTAAAATCTAGCAATTAAGAGTTTAAGAATCAGAATTAATTTACCTCTATTTTTTTATTATTTATTATTAGTATTGGCTTGTCTGTGACCAAATAAAAAATATTTTTGTAAAATATATCTAGCTGACTTTACTATCATTACAAAATGCTAGAACACTTTCCTTTATTATTTTGCGGCCGAGAGCTACAATAACCGACTTGGCAAGATTTTTGTAAAAAATTAAATAAACTTGCCAAAAAATAAAGCTATTCGTCCGGGAGTTGGCAGCAGTGGATTTTGAAATGTATCTATTCAAAATATTAGCAAGTGTAATAGGTAATAGTGCGTTGCATGTAGGTATAGTGAATAAATGGAAGGAAATCTGTTTAAAACGATAGATTGGACATTAATTGGAGAGATATATCGAAGCATATTTGCATCGGCTGCTGCAGGGATGAAGGAAAAATTTTCCTGTATTTAAGTGGATCCATGTTTTGACACAATGCACAATCGTTTACGACCTCGAGCTTCCACAAAGTGGGCTAGGCTTCGGACCCCGGCTAAGGCATGGACGTTCCTGTGATGCCGTTTCATATTGGGTACTATGGAGTCCCCTCTGTGGATATCCCGTATGAACCCATAGAAGTGTCCTCTGCATAAATCCTGTTGAATTTGGAAAAAAACTAAGAGAATGCAAAATGTAGCTTCTGTTACACTGCCCCTCATGGTTTAATCTTCATCGAGGGTAGTTATACCATACATGGAAACCATTGACAATTAATTTTATTTCGTATAGGATTTACAGATGGCTTCCTTTCATCGCGCGTTCCCCTAGTATATCGGGAAACTAATATATATATATATATATATATATATATATATATATATATATATATATATATATATATATATATATATATATATATATATATATATATATATATTACATTACAGGTAGTCTCTTCTAAAGAAACTGCCGTGGATTATTAATGTAGAATTACTTATCGTTGCTTACCTCATTTATTAAGCATTTTGGTATTTTTCCGTGTAACTGTTTACTGCTACTGGGTTTGATGCGCTTCCAAAATTATAACTCGCGACGGACTCTGCATTTTTTTCTTTCCGGAGGACCGTAATCCTTCGTTAAAAGGAAACGTGATAGCTAATCGGAAGTCCAGGTTTCCATCACCTAACTCATTGCTCAGCATTTTACTCCGTTCCCCTCAAAAGCACTATGCCCTTAGCTTCATTACTGCTACCGGACAGTAGAATAGTACATACACTATATTATATATAAAAAAAAAATAGCCAGACTTGTTTTCTTAGGAATACGAAGCACATTCATAAACACCACTAATACTGATAGGTGTTTCCATTATTTTGATAACCACCTGTATATATATATATATATATATATATATATACTAACTATGGAGTATTATATATGTACATATAATTTTAAGCAATGTAATATTGGCGAAAAAGCATTTCATTTGATAGCTTTTTACGTTTTACTATTTCATAGAAATATTATAAAACTTTTACGCTCAATAACTATTATATAACGTAATGAATATTATTATTCCATTAATGAAGTTAATTTCGTACAATATAGGAATCATAGTACCAGTACCGAGAAAATCTTAAATTATGTGTCGTGACGCCCATTCCAGAAAAAATGGACTGCTTAATATTTGATAGCGCACTTTTTTTTTGCTTTGGCATTCCCCTGCGGTCCAAGAATATGTTTCTTAACTTATAACTATAATAAAATCATAATATAGTTTGCTATGAATAAATTAGATCACGTTAATAAAGGAGGAAATAGATGCATCGCGGGCAACATCGGCCAAAGCGGTAACCATGGCAACAGAGGAAAGACGAAGAAATCAAAATGGATCAAAGCTTTACTTTTCCGGATAAACTATCAGCTATTTTCCCCCGGCAGTACGTTTTATTACGGTGTACATAAACAAGAAGAAATAATACATTTACTCTGAAAGATGTCTGTAAATAGTAGTCCAGATAAATAACAAATGATAGTAAATAGTTATTCATTGAAAAAGGTATTAGTCAGTCAATTTTTCGCCTACCTAGTATTTCGCCCTTGTTTTTCGCCTAAAGTACATTTAGTATAAATTTTATATATATATATATATACGGCGTGATTTTTATTAAACTGGAACTACTCAGAGCCATTTGTAACACGATCTATCAACTAGAATTCCTCAAAATTGATAGAGGGACAAAGGACGACATGGGAAAGAGTTTCCGTGAAAAAAAGGCTCCAAAAAGAAGTCACATGGATTAGGTCCGGGGAGTGAGGTGGCCATGCAAGTGAAAAAAAGCGACTGATGACCCTTTCTTCCGTAAAGCGATGGCACAAAAGATTCCTCACCGATCTTTATAGCCCCAAATACTTGCGCAATTGTCGACTACGAAGTCATGAATTTGCATTTTGATGTTTTACTTGCGTTTTATGCAAATTCTCTTGTGCGCCGACATCAACAGCGCCAGAACTTCCCCTATCGGCGATTTTTGGAACTATTTTTTTCGTGGAAACTCTTTACCATGTCGTCCTTACTCCCTCTATCTATTTTAATGGAATTCCGGCTGATAGATCGAGCTACAGGTGGCTCTGAGTAATGTCAATTTAATAAGAATCACCCTGTATATGTGTGTGTATGTTTGTATGTGTGTGTGTTAGTTTGTTTTCCAATTATATCATTTTTATGGATATCTTGAAATGAAAATATTTTTGCAGTCATAAGATGTAGAATTTTTAAACTTAATTTCTTTAACATTTTAATATAAACTTTAAGAAAAAAAAAACTTAAACAGAAATTTATTTGTTTGGACAAGTATTTTTAAGGGGACAGTGAACCTTCAAACCTAACTTTTTTTGTTTGGTATGGATTTTCTTGAAATTTGAATATGTGATTAGTACTATAGATATGTAAAAGTGGTTAATATTTAAAGATGAAATATTAATAATTTATGCATTAGGAATTATTAATTATATCAAAAATTGGCCTAATTAAAAATGTTCCAGGCGCATTTCTTTCGTATATAATATGGTAATTTTTATTTACAGGATACCTTATAGAACTAACAATAAAACTTATTGCTTATTTTAAGCATTCATTAAAAATATAAAGAGACAAAAATAATAATAGTGAAAACACCCTTTTTATTACGCAAAATACCTATAAATCATCGTTTCAAGTACAAAATTTTGAAATTCTGAGCTACGAAACATAATTTTTTTCAATAAGATTTATTTCATATAGTATTAAGTATATAAAACTTAAATTTCAAAGCAATACGATAATTAGAAATGCACCTGGAGCAGTTTGAATATTCGTACGACATGAACTTTTTTATTTTGAGAAAAACACATTTAAAGTTATTGCTATTAGTAACCACATAATATCTAAATTAAATACAAATGCCTATAACTAGGAAAGTAATCACAGAAATTAAAAATTCTTTCTGCAACACATTCCTACTCGTACGTAGTTTCAAAATTCAACAAAATAAAAAAAAATCGAATTTTTGGACAAATTTCACAATTTTGAAAGTCCACTGTCCCCTTAATACATTTTTAAGATGTTTTGAGAGAGAGAAATGTGGGACTAACATTGCAAACTAGCTGAGATTATTTTCCGTTAACTGTTGTGTTGATTTTGGAAGGAAACAATCGATTATCTGAATACGAATGCTATAACCAGAATAGTGATACAAATATGTCAAGATATCGGTTTTAAACGGCATTGTTCGTCAGTAATTTTCAGAGACATTAAGTCGGGGATCAAACGCTCACCAAGTACTAATAATAAATATAACCTTCACAGTGAGAAATGTTCTGGTAGTTTTCAAACTAGATATATGACCAAGAAAACTAGTCTAAATTTCTTGCAGCCTATTCACACTAAATCTGAAGCACTAAATATAGCGTCAGCGTTAAAATTTTTAACCAATTACAGAGACCAAATCGTTGAATGTGAACAGGCCTTTAGTAAAAAAAAAATCAGAAAAATCAGAAAATTGAACACTTCTAGAAACAAGAAAGAAAAAATACTTTAAAAAAATAACGACAGTTCGTACTAAATGAGAGTTAGAATAATGAGAAATTATCAAGATATACTGAAAACCGTGATTATAGCGCAAAGGATTTCGTATAAATTCCTCAACTGTCCTGTAAGTAATTATTTGTAACTTGGAATGGAAATTCAATTATACACAGTTTTTTAAGTTCGACAATAGTGGTGATCATTACTATGGCAACAGTTAAAGGGGTGGCTCATTATTTCGAAATTGGTATTTCGAAATAATGAAGAATTCATCCTCAGGCCGATTAGCAACTGTCTCTATAGACTATTCAGACATGCCCCATAAGTTTTATTTGCTGTATTTATTAGCGATATTTAAATAAATATCTTTAAAAAAGTGAACTCTTCTCTCTGTAAATATACCAATTACAACCCAGTTTCCAAAATTTCTAAGCATATTTAAGAAGTTGAAATTCTTTAAGCAGCTTTTTTTCTCCCATAAATAAACGTGAGCGGATAATTTTGCTTTGTTTTTCATTATTTCCATGTGAGAAAATTTCAATAAAGAATGCATAAGAAATACTTTAAGTTTCTTCCTAATGCGTTGCCATGGAGACAGAAGGATGACACCTAGGTTAAAAATGTATCCATGCTATATAATATGTGTGTGACAAAATGTTTCATTTTGCTCCGGTAGTGTGCATCTGATTATCTATTAAATAAATATACATGGGGAAAATATTCATAGAAGATACAGGTTAATAATGTTAGAAAAAGAAGAGAATATATTCATAGCGCATAAATAATAATTTTATTCCTGGTAAGAGAGAATATGGAATGAATATTTCCACTAAGAAAATTTTCGCAAATAATCGGAAAATATATGCTAATTTAAGTTGTGAGATAAGATGGTAATGTTAAATGAAGATTTTAACCGGAATTTGTTTTTTCTTTGATGTTTCATAAAATACTTTAAAGTTTGTAATCCAATCTTCATTACGGAGAGTAAAATATGAATTTTATTCATTCGTTGCTAAAATGTATTAAATAGACACTTAGGGACAAACTAGAAAATTAATTTCCTTTTTTTTATTAAAAGCTTTGAATACATTTTATGGTTAGAATGCACTCATTTTTTTGAAGAGGCATTTGAACGTTTAAAATATGTATTTTTTGTAAAGCATGTCATAACCAATAATATCCGTCTCTGATAATTTATCAGGAATTAGATTTTAAGAAAACCTCAAAAATTCTCGCTTCACTTCAAATAATTTAATTTATCGTGTATCAGATCTCACTTTTTTTACAGCGTAACAAAATTTTAATCGACGGAATTCTATCAAAACTAAATAGAGATAAGTAATTTGTTGATTTTATGAAAGATTTTCATGCTATATTTCAGCGAAATATGTTTTAAAAATTCTGGATCTTTTTTTTTTATTAATCTATAAAATGGTTGATATTAAAGGAGAAACTGGGTAAAGTAAAGATGTTTTAAATAATATATTAGTTAGTGCCTGCAAATGAATTTAGCAGATATATGCAAGCGATTATAAATCCTGTTTCAAAGAAAAGCTTTAAAGCGAAATTTATACAAAGAGGGGGTATTAATTTAAAAAGCATTCTCTTTTCTCTGCTGCAGTAAAGATTTGACCAATTAGCAGATTTCAGCAGATAACGAGCCATTTGTGTGAATGAAGTTTGCTTACAAGACGCACCGATCGATTACTGGATCGGAAAAAAATCTACCAGAAACTTAAAGTGTTGGCCTACGATTTGTTCATGCTGGTTGACGGACGACTAACATTTCGTTTTCTTTGATTTCTGTACTTTAGATTCAGCACTTTTCTCGTTAAAAAAATTAAACTTCAAAATTCACATGTTCAAAGACAAATTTGTAGCTACGAATAACCCAAAATTTCACTTGCTTTACTTTGGATCGTAATGATGTGGCTACTTAACACTGTTTACAGCAGTTGAGTTTAGGAATGTACCAGCAAAGAAGGTTCTAGAAAAGCCAAGGAATGACACCAAAGGTAGGTCAAGTGATAAAGAACACATCAACAGTAACATCAATGGATTCAGTGACAGCTATCTAACGACGATTTACGATTTTCCCGCCTCGAGTCGTTTAAGACTAATCATTAGCAAACTTCCTAAGCCCTCTGAATGGGTGGTGCTTAAAGCTGCTGTGTACTAAGCCTATTGGATTTGCTCATCTCAGTGTTAATCTATGCAAAAGATTTGCCGAAGGATTACCGACTTGGATTTAAAGATTTGAAAAAAAAAATGTACTCCGTAATAGAGAGAGAAATTTACACATTGGGGCATTTTTCGTTAAAAAAAAATGCAAATAATATTTTAAAATTTAAATTATTCGGGGGGGGGAATCTGGTATAGTGTGTCTTAAACACTTATTAATTCCTTTGGCGGACATACTTTATAAAATGAATCCTGTTGCAAGGTGCAGAAAAGTTCTGGCTATCTGAAAATACCATTTTTATTGGATTATTAGCATTTATGTAGCTGTAAATAGTAGACACATTTTCTCCATAGGTTAACATTGAGGTTAACTAATCCAATACATTTAGTACACAGCAGCCTTAAGCTTCCTACCACTGATCTATTGTGACGATAATCTTCGTGGCAATTGATTAATAGCTTGGAAATTCTTGCAGGTGCCCGACTGTCGTTGCGTATTGTTTTGTGGTCAAACTGGATTCCCCCATGGGGCATATCATATATTCCATATCCTATACATATCATATACATCCGCAATATTAATGTTTGTAAAAGGCGTGGCTGCCGGGATACGAAACTCCTTAAGTGAATAAGAACACTGCATGAAACCCTGGAATAACGGAACGATAATATTCGATCGATGGCGATTTCAATACGATATTCGATCCCCTGTGGTATATCTTAGTAACAACACGACTGTTAAGTCAGCGTGACCTCAGAACCTGCCAACCCGCCATTGTTGTCACGACAACCAAGTGCTATTTATTTTCCCGAACAAACGTTCCTGCTGGAGATTTAATTGTTCCTTCTTTGCTTTTTATGTCAGATTATCTCCTCGGTGAAAGTACGCTTGCCTTAGGGGCAATTATCGCGTTCCTTTAAGACAGTATGTTCTTTGTAATTAATACACAATTTATAAATAGGAATTTTAATTATCTATAATATGTTTTGAGGTTCATCGCGGATTCGCAGTTTTCTATTATAGACTATTTCTAGCATGTCTTAACCAATTATTCTTTACAATTACTTAGTTTATCATGTTCCTATTTTGAAAAACCAGCATTGTTCATTTATATCTGACCTGTAAAAACCGGACTTGCAAAGAAAATATTATTATAACGAGTTCGTCTACTCTTTTCTCCATTTCATTATTAACTTCAAAAATTGATCTTCAAATTCGTGAAAGCAGAACAGGGATACTTAAAAAAACTACAGCAGTGGCAGTATTACGATCTTTTATAGAAAACCTCATAGTTTTATAATCAAAATGAGTGTGTGTTGCATTTTTTACCAATAAGTCTAAAACAAGCTTTTGCAACTCAAAAAATATAAAACTTATTAAATGGCGACTCTTACTTTTTTCAATTGATTTCCCAATCCAACGTGTTTGAGAGAAATTAGGTCTCTCGGAAATAACAAGTTAATTTATTTTTCATTTTTATAACAATTCGTTATTCTCGAGGAAAAGTATGCAACTTAAGAGGTAAAATAATTACAAGATAAAAATAACTTTTTATATACCATGTTTTTAAATTTTCTGTTGAATCATATAAACTTGACAACTCTTTGTATTAATAAATACTTTTTAAAAAATTTTTTGATGAATTATCCCATCAACTTGAAAGAAAATGAAGTCAATTGGAAGTTAACTTGCGTTTAACTTTTCGTTCCCATTCCAGTCGATAGATGGCTGCACTAGTCTACAAAACGAAATTAACTGAAAATGGATTCAAATCTGCTTAAAGATGGCTAAAAGTATTTAAAAAATGCATTGTCATCGTGTTCTGAGCTATTCTAAAAGTTTCAAATGTCTAGCTAGTCTGGAAGTTAGTTAAAAATCGATTGCAAGATTTGTACTAGACAAACACACACACAAACAAACAAGAAAGCAAGTTAATAAAAACATGGTAAAAAATTCCAACACACCAAAAAACGTTAATTACCGAAGCTTATTATTTGAAAATATACTCCCTCGGGTTATATACAAAGGATGCAACTTTAATAGTGGCAATTAGGTATGTACAAAGTATACACAAAATACAGGGCTGGAGCTTTTATAGCCCTTCAGATTAGTAACCAGCATTGTTTAGCACCTGTTGCTAACGTTCTGGAAGGTGCTGGATGCCATTGGCTGCACCTGATCTGTTGATCCTTCGAATGGAGAGGTCTAATGCCCGCAGAATCTCTGATGGAATCTACGAAACGGCTATTATTTTGAGTTTTGGCAAAGTGACTTGGCCCATGCTAGAAGTGGCCAGCCATTTCGCGAATTGGCCAGACTTCGGACTTTGGCCGTAACATGTACACACACAAATATTATACAAATGTTGAAATTGCTGTTAAATACATAGGGGGAAACGAAAATCGCTGCAAAATTAGACCTACTGAAAATGTATTACCAGGACTGTTAGAGAGATTAATAAAGAATGAGGAAAATGACTTCTGTGTAAAGTTTCTCCTCCAGACAAAGATGTTTTCTTTCTTGCAGTTTATTGTACGCATAGGAGCGATTACTGACAAATTTAAGATATCCTGAATATGCCAAAAGACTGTTAGAAGCGCTAACAAAGAGGAACTGAAAAATTCGCATACGTTAACAGAGCAAATCCATGTTTTAATCCTCGAAGTATTATGTTAAATCTAGTGAGAACGTCAAAACCATAATAAAAAGGGAGACAGTGTAACATTAGGATTCACATATCTATATAAATAAAAGAAAAACTTTGTCGGTAGAAACAATTCCGGGTAGACCGTTTCCGGTATGGCATCCGTTACGAAATTCGGCCATGTTTGAAAATGTCGAAGTCAATGTATTTTTTTTCATGAAAGTACATAAATGTTACATATTTAGAAAGAGCTTTAAAAACTGATAATATTTTCTGCGTACACTTATTCTGTTACTTTAATAGTTTTAGAGATATTTTAATTCTAAATGTATACTCCACCGATACAAAACGTAACCAGCAAGTTTTAAAAGTTAAAATCGACGTATTTGTTTTTAAGAAAGTACATAAATTTTACATATTTAGAAAGAGCTTTAAAAGCAGATAATTTTTTCTGCGTACACTTATTCTGTTACTTTAATAGTTTTAGAGATATTTCAATTCTTAATGCATACTCCCCTGGACAAAACTTAACCGCCATGTTTTACGATGTAAACACAGCGTGATTCTCACTAAAAAATTAATCACTGAAAAGGAATGTTTCATCGTATGTCTGTTTTTTAATTATTTTTCCATTTTTCACACTTTTAATTCAAACTTTTTTAATCATAAATAGATCATTTGAAGATGTAATGATTTTGGGGGGATGTTTTGGCAATTAAAAGTGAAAAAAAATTTGAATTCAAGTGAACTGTGATTCGAGTGTCAAGTGATTCGATAGCTGGGTAAAGTCCGGCTAGTCTGAAATATATCTGCTTACACAAATAAGGTATTGTCATTATTCACAAAAATTGAGCTTCACATTTTAGGGGTTCGAAAATATGTAAAACTTTTTGTATTTAACAAATCTATGTGGATTGCATCTTTAACAGCAGCTGTTATGGAATGAACAAAGCTGAATTCAATAAATTTTTACAGTAAAACTATTTTATTTCAATGATTCAAGGCACTGAGAGTCAATTATATAATACACCTCATGTAAATTAATACTCGGAACAACGTCTTGAAATTAATTTTTTTAGAGACGATATAAAAATTAAAGGTTAAAAACGATAAAAAAGATAGAAAATGTAGAGCTACTTGCATATGCATGAGGTTTTTCAATTTCCAACCTCGCATGTTTTAAGCATATTTTAAAGGCTTAATAAAAATACTCTTAAAAGCTCTTTCAATCTAATTCTCTGATAAAGAAACTTCTGTAAAATTTTTTCCATTACGGCAATCCATTACGCGCCAGAAAAAGTTCACAATGTTAACAAGGATATGACGTGAGCTCCTACAGCACGAGTTGCCGTGGCAACGAAAGAAAGAGGGGAAAATCAAAATGGATATATGCCTCAGTCTGCCAGATATAAATATGGTTATTTCTCTCTTCACTTACGTTTGATGATACTATAAATCTGCATGAATAAAAACAATCTTATGAAAGGAAAAATATAACTTAATAAATTGGCAATCAAGCAAGAGGAGAAGCACGAAAGATTGAATAGGGATTATAAGATTTTTTAGTGTGTGGACAAGTAGGAAATGATAATATTTGCATGAAATATGCTTTGTGTTATTTGCAAATATATATAAAAACTCTTATATTAAGAAATACTCGTAATATTTTTTCAAGGCACACTATATTTTAAAGAACGTTGTACATTTAAAACAGCTCAAAGAGATTGTTGACAGCGCTTTCAGCATTTTTATCTATATATATTTAAGTTGCTAAGCCGACTTTTCGGGCAGTCCGTGAGAGTAAACTACTGCATCAATTTACTTCATTTAAGTCTTAAACGAAAGATTGTGATCTGTAGATTTGTCCAATTTGGTTTTTGTAAACGCAATTTCTATTAATTAGTGAATATTTACAATTAAAAATTGATTTCTGCGCATGCTCAGTGGCAAGTTTAAATCTGTTTTTGAAAAATTTAGAAAATCAATGTTTCTACGAATGCTCATTGACACGTTTTAATGATAAACACGTTTATAAAGAGGAGTCTGTCTAGATCTCTCTCCGCCATTTTTATTTACATGATAATTATGTTTGTGAACTATAAGATTGAACCTGTTTGAAAATTTTTATTTCGTGCTCTTTAGTTAGCAATAAATTTCATTTTAAAAAGTTGCTTTCTGCGCATGCTCAGTGACATTTCTAAATTTGGCTTTAGATACTAAACTCGAGGCCGCTTAAACACGTTAGTTTGTTTCTGCGCATTATGATTTTCAACATTTGGCAATGATGGTGTTGAGTATAATTTGTGTATTAGTACATTTATTTACTATCTAGCCGTCATGATTTGACGAGTACCAACTAGTCTATATATATAAAACAGTTCCGTGACTGACTGACTGACATACAACGTACAGACCAAACCGTTGGACCTAAAGGGCTAAAATTTTGCATGGCGATTCTTCTTATAGTGTAGGGGTGCACTAAGAAAGATTTTTGAAAAATTCTTCATAGATTTTTTAAAATTAAATTTTTAAGCTGTTTTTGAAACTTTTTAAAGCTTGCATGTAAAAAAAATAATCCGACGGTTATAAAATTTAAATCACAAGAAAGATCCTAAAAATTCTTTTAAAATATTTTTCGAATCTTTACCTCCATTTTGTGATTTTTGGTGAATTATAAAAAATTCATTTTTAGAATTTAATTTATTAAATTCCGACCACGTGATTTCTTTTACTGGTACTTTAAATAAATTTATCGTCACGTGCATAGCAACTAAATAGACAAAAAAAATTTTTTTCCTTGCTAATGCAGCAGACGACTGGACATTATCCGAAAAAATATTAATATACAGTAATTAATACAGTAATAATACAGTATTTAATACAGTAATAATACAGTAATAATACAGTATTAATATACAGTAAGACATGATCTTCAAACTGTACTATATTAATTGTACTATATTCTTTAGTATGTCCTATTAGATATATTTTTAATATTTTCTTCTACATTATTTTGTCTATAAAAATATCTCTTACGATATTTATATAAATATATTTTTTTGTTTTTTTTACATTAATTGTATACATTGATCGTCGTAATTATATATATATATATATATATATATATATATATAGATTTATTTATCTGGCATTTATTGCATACATTGACCGTTGTATTTAATTTGAGTGTACTCCGTAGTGTGGGTTTTCAGCTAGTTTGTTATAAAATTTGAATTTGATTGTCTTTATATGACTGTCTTTTAAATAATCTTATAAAATCTCGTACTCTTTTCAAATAAAATTTATTGGCTACTTCTGTTCTAAGCTCTTAAAACAGACTGAACATGGAAGCTCATTGTTGTGGCACAAAACGCCTCTGTTCTTTTAGAAACAAACAAAGCTTTTATTGTTCTATTGGAGAAACGTTTTAAAAATTTCTCAAACAACCGAGCTGTGGCTATCGCCTTGTAAATAAACAAGAAACGAAAGGTATTCACGAGTCGTTTCCATCCGTGATGAAATTTTATCGCCAAGAAACTTTCATAATCAGTCGCTGCCACCCAACAAAGAAAATTTATAACGTCTTGAACAGCGTACAGGAATTTGTAAAACTATACGATGAAAAGACATTGTAAACAGCTGTTTAATGTCTTTGAAACGAACTAGTGACTGTATTACAACATGTACCTATACCTCAAAATCTTTTTTTCTAAGTTTATAATAATTACAAAATAAAAAGAACTTTTTATATTCCATGTTTTTAATTTTCTGTTGAATCATATAAACTTGACAATTCTATGTATTAATAAATACTTTTTAAAAACTATTTTGATGAATTATCCCATCAACTTGAAAGAAAATGAAGTTAATTGGAAGTTAATTTGCGTTTAACTTTTCGTTCCCGTCCCGGACGATAGATGGCTGCACCAGTCTATAAAACAAAATTAATTGAAAATGAATTCAAAGCTGCTTAAAGATGGCTAAAAGTATTAAAATAATGCATTGTCATCGTGTTATGAGGTATTCTAAAAGTTTCAAATGTCTATCTAGTCGGGAAGTTAGTTAAAAATCGATTGCAAGATTTGTAAGGGACAAACACACAAACAAACAAGAAAGCAAGTTAATAAAAACAAGGTAAAAATCGACGCCGTTATAATTACATTTGGGAGTCTATGCGTGGTAAAAATATAAATCAAGGCAAAGGGTTAAAAGACGGCGAGGGGAAAACTTTATTCAAAACTGTGGTCTAAAATTTATTTGGATTATATATTTGCATTTCTTTCTTTACAAGTCATTACGAACTGGGAGATGTGAATATTACAAAATAATTTATGAAATCTGATTATGTAAATGAATATAAGACTTGAAACGACAGATGAACTCTTAATTTTTAAACAGATTTATGTTTAGGTAACAGAAACTTTCACCATTTTATTTACATTACTTAATCATTTAAATAGTAAAAATTCGAGTTTGCTTGTACGTAAATTAATACCGTACAAACAATGCACTAGGAATCACGTTTTTCAGAATACGGGAAAAGGACTGAGATATAATTCTAAAGTCAAATCGTTGTAATTGAACCAGATATCACTGGATCATAGCGATTTTTAAGGCTGTGGTACCATAAGTAAATTTACAAGATTCACATAAGATTTTACTCATTGCCCTATAAAAAATAATATTTCTTAATCATCATTAAATCTTAGAAGATTGCCAGATTTGACAAGAAATCCCCCTAAATAACGAATGAATATTCATAAATAATAACTTATCTTAATAACAATCATTTCAATCAAATTTCATAGTAAATTCCCTCGCCCTGTTCATTTTAAACTTCATTGCTAAAGTAAAATCTGTTATTTAAATCAAAACTAATAAAATATTAAACAAAAATGTACTACCTCAGAAATGCAGTTTTAGGCCAGATAAAAATAATGGAAAATGATCCCGTACTTTTAAATGATGAACAAAAAATGTCATCAAAACACTTTGAATAACACAGAGAAATGACATCTTAAATTAGTTCAGATTAATCGATTTCTATCTCTCTAACTGTCAATATCGGGAGCAGAAGTAAGTATTTCTTTGGATTATTTAAAAACAAATCTCTATTTCTGTGCAATACCCGAATTAGCTCAATTTGCCTTTTTCTGTTAATAAAAGATGACCTGATGGGTTGCAGATAATCTAGTAAAATGTCAAATAATGACAGATTTCTTTTATAGTTTTTCAGAAAATCACAGAAAGTTTCAAAAATATTTTATATACAGGACTTTGTCAATCATTGACACTGTCACAAAATAGCCCATAAAGTCGACCCACCTCCTTCAGCCACTCGATATTGCATTTTCCCGTCCTCTAAAATACCACTGGAGCGAAAGAAGTTTTAATTATCTGGAAAAAAACTACCCGAAGGAGTAGAATGCGCCGAAAGACGAATTTCCCCATCTTGTCAAAGAACTGATGGCTGCCCTGGGCACTCGAGGTGTCTTTGATGTCAAAGATGCAGCTAAAGCTATCCAGTATTTGTAATAGATATATATATATATATATATATATATATATATATATATAAAATTGTATATCCAGATTTTGATAAGCGTTTTACTGTCTAGCTTCAAATCAAGTAATTTTTCCTCTTGGAAAGGCGAAAACACAGATGTCAAAAATTAGCCCTATTCGGTGGGGCAACTTTGTGACACATTTTAACTTTAATTTCTCAATGGTAATTAAAGATCCGGGTTATCGCAATACATTACTACGTAAGCAAAGGTTGTACCAATATTTTCCAATTCTTCGTTTTGCGCTGCTTTGAAAATTGATGAGCTGACACAGGAAAAAATTTTAAATCCGTCACAAAGTAACTCTATCTTACGGTATGTATTATCTAGTAAATAGTTTTTAAAAGCAGGTATTTTCAGTTGCAATATCTATAGAATAGAGAAAGTCTTTCCGTACGGAAGATATGGAAATGAACAAAATTCATAAACTATAAAAGGAGTTACATATAGATGCAGAAAGACACGAGATAAAAAAAAACGTATTTGTGAAGTATATTGTTTGAACAGAAAAAAAGAACCATGTTAGCCGAGTTTCCACATTTGTAAATCATGTAAATAAACATACATGGAATACATTCCTAAGACCAAAAGCGCGGTTCAAGAAACAGAAAATAGAAGAACAGAAGAGGAAAGAAATGCGACAGAATTTCTGCATTGCACAAGAATATATATTTCGCTCTAGACTATTCCAGACTGGTAAAATGTGATTTAAATGCATTTGTACAGTTTATTTTTACATAATAATAATAATAATAATATTATTATTATTATTATTATAATATATATATATATATATATATATATATATATATATATATATATATATATATACACACTGCTCAAAAAAATTAGGGGAGCAAGCAAAAAAGTTAAGAAAACCGTGCAAGACAGCCACGTATTGGCATAAAATGGATAGTACACGCGTATCAATGCGCAATACAGAAAAAAAGACGTAAAAAATTGTAATTAAGCTTTAATTCTTTGAAAATATGGAAAAAACATGAAAAGATGATTTAGGGCAACAATTTGGTTACATATAAGCGATAAAAAAAGTATTGTTTAGAAATGATGAAAGATTTTTAATATGGCGTGTGGTCTCCTCGAACAGCTAAGACTGCTGCACATCTGTTTTCCTTGGATGCGATGATGTTATCGATAAGACTTTGGATAATACTGTTCCACTCCTCAAGAAATGCAATCTCCAAGTCTCGGAGAGTAAAAGGAGGCCTTGGTCTCGCAGCAATACGTCGTCCGAGCATGTCCCAAACATGCTCGATTGGATTCAGGTCGGGAGAGCAAGCTGTCCATTCCATACGCTGTATTGTTTCAGCTTCAATCATGTTCTCCACAAGACAAGCTGTATGCGGTCTCGCATTATCATGCTGGAAAACAAAGGAATCTCCAATGGCTGCAGCGTAAGGTATGACATGAGGTCTCAGTATCTCGTCTGCCTACCTTCGGCCCGTCAAAATACCATTCCGAATCATATGGAGGTCCGTACTTCCACCTATGCTGATTCCATCCCATGCCATAAAACCAGCTCATCTGTATTGAGACCTTTCACGAACGAATGTGGGGTTATTTCGTTTGCCCCTTTCCCTCCATACCAAAAAACGTCAGATGTCACACTCCAGACTGAATCGGGACTCGTCTGTAAACAGAACTTGGCTCCAATCATGTTGCTCCCAATCTCGATGTTCAGCAACCCATCTTCTTCGGGCTGCACGGTGGCGTGAGGTCAACGGAATGCAGACTATTGGCCTACGTGCATAGAGACATCCCTGATGAAGCCTATTACGCACTGTTTGGCTGGACACCCTTCGTTCTGTTGCCAAGAGCAACCGTCTTTGTAGCTGAGTAGCATTGTCTGTTCTGTTTCGACGAGCTGTTAACAGTATATAACGGTCATCAGTTGCTGTAGTGGCGCGTAGCCGACCTTACCCTGGTCGACGTCTAACATTCCCTGTTTCTTGGAATCGATTCCACAGCCTTGCAACGACACTTCTGGCAACTCCAACAGCGTCCGCGACACTACGTTGTGTTTGCCCGGATTCAAGTCTGCCTATAATACGCCATGCCATGGATTCCGGTAAATCACGTTGTTGAGGCATTTTCAAGTCACCTTTTCTCAAAAAGAATAACTGAGCAATCGAATTTCACAGTTAAAGCAGTGAAACAGACGTTTCTGCAACATCCCGATTTCCGCCCTTATGTTCATTTTCTGGTTTTTGACGTCATGAACTTTGATTTGCATATGAAGTTTTCTTCTTCTGTTTCCTGCTGGGCTTTAAATTGTGGATGATTTATTTTATGTTACTTATCGGTGTAAGTATTTGCGTAATTTCATTAAAACCATGTGCTCCCACAATTGTTTTGAGCAGTGTATATATATATATATATATATATATATATATATATATATATATATATATATATATATATATATATATATATTAATTATATTATTATGGAACTGAACATGAAAGTATTTTTATCATAAAAAATGTGGTCAAGTGTAATTTAAAATTACATTTAGCAGAATATTTTGGCGGTATTTATCTTTTCATAGAAATAACAGCGTGTTTAATAAGAATTACAAAGTACATAATGCGGTGATATATGAGTCGTTTAACACAACGGGGATTTAAGTCGAGTAGTATTTCAAGTTAGCACCACTAATAGAGAACTTTGTTCATTCTGTTGTGTATTTTGTGTTAAAGATTTATGTTGGGTATATACAGGAAGATTATAGTAAAGATGGACTTAGACCGTTTTTTAAACTTACTTTAGGCTCTTTTTTAAAGTAAGTAATACTTTTGTGTACTTTAAATTTATAAATAATCTGGAAATTTTGTAAATTTAAGCATTCAAGGTTCAAATATAAGAAGCACTCATATAACGTACTTATAAAACGTATATATATACACAGAGATGACCACCGTTTTTGTCATTTATTCTCTATCACTTATGAATATTTCGATCTACTTTCGTCAATGTGTTATTTTCTCTATACTAACTTGGTTCAGCCCTAGCTAGACCCCCATAAAATCCAGGGCCACCTGTCGAATCAGCACAAATATCACTCTACACAGTCAAGGAGATAGCTGGGAGAGGCCTGCCCAGTACTGCAATTGTTGCTCCTTGGGAAGACCTTAAGACCAAAAGTTAGACCCTTCATGTGCTTACTGGAGAACCCAGAGGGGACGGTTGGAAAAATTCTCGCACCCCTAAAGTTCAAAGCGCCTCCTAGATGAGTTCTGCGTAACCATTTATGAACTGAAGTAATTCTCTAAGAGTTCTCCGAGATTTACCAAATACATAAGATCTCCAGATGAGTCAAAGAGGCAGAAGACCATACAGCTGATTTAGTAGGGTCCGCACTCCTTAATCAACGGTAATCAGCTACGTCAAGGTTCATGTGAGAAGAATGACGATGAAAGAGAATGAAGTTGTAAGTCCTTAAAACGGACACAAAATCGCATAACAAACATGGAATTCACAATTCGGGTTCGGAATCACTCTGCTCTAGCAATTGGCTTTCGTTATTTTAACAGATACTGGTCTGAGGTCAAGAAATTGTTTTTAAAGGACATTTTTGGGTCGACATTTTAGGTCATAGTCTTTCACAGATTCGAGAGTTTTCTCTGTCCACTTCTTTAGATTTAAAGCCACATTATCAAGCTAGACTTCATTTCCGTTCTTCTTGTTGTACATAGAGGATTCCTCATTTAATCGATAGATGAGAGCAAAGAAATACATTTTTAAAAATGTCCGGCATTCCGATAAGGTAAAGTTCCTGTTTTCATCATTTAGGGCAGTGATTTCTCGCCAAACCAGACCAACGGAAAATTATATGTAATTTTAACAACAATCGATTGATAGCATCCTATTTTGAACATCGGTCAAAAAACACATAAATTGTCCAATGATGATTAATCGTAAATATAACTTTAAAAACCTCTTAATACAACAAACACCTACAGGTTGATACTTTTTGGCACTGAGTTCTTCATATCATTACGACAGATTTGCTTAGCCGCCCTTTTTAAGTTGTTCAATATTTCTAATTAAACAGTTATTGTAGCAGTGCTTTGATAACGTTTAAAGAAGGAAGGAAAAAAATCAGGTAGACTCTTTTAACGAAACTACCACGGGTTATTAACGTAGAATTACTTATCGTTGCTTACCTCTTTTGTATGTATATTGGTACTTTTCTGTTTAACTGTTTACTGCTTGCCCAACCGATACATACAGATTTTGGCACGCTGCCAAAATTATAACTCGCGACGCAGGACATCAGAAATTTTGCTTTCCGGTGGACCGTTATGGAGGAGCATAATCCTACGTAATAACCATGCACAGTAGACTCCCGTATAACTCAAGTTCATACATCGAGTTAAAAAAAAATGAGACGACTTTATTCGTGTAACACGATTCCCGCTATAAGAATAAAATGCTGAAATTTTCCTTTTAAGCAGTTTACATACATTTAATGTTTTGCACATTGGGTTTTTGTTGGAGTTTTGTTGGGTTTTTGGCGATTTGTCGGAGTAGTTAAAGTATGCCATGTTAGATATCGCAGTAAAAACAAAGTTTAAACGGGATATATATATATATATATATATATATATATATATATATATATATATACATATATATATATATATATATGTGTGTGTGTGTGTGTGACGCCCGGTGGCGTAGTGATTAAAATCTTCAATCTGCCACACCACAGGTTCAGAATCGACCCTGTGCCTGGGCAAGGTCGACCCAGCCTTTCATCGCTTGATTGAGTCGATAAAATGAGGACCAAGCATGCTTGAGAACTGTTTGGGGGTCCCATGTCAGGTTGAACACCTGGCCGAGACATATGCTATATGGCATCCCAAGCCCATGTTCAAGAAAGCGGAGATGGAACCACAGGCTTTGGACCACAATAGGACGTGTGTGTGTGAGAGAGAGAGAGAGAGTTAGTTAGTTACATGATAATAGTCACTCTAACATTTTTTTTACCTTACCATCATCCGCGTTATATGTCCATCATCCGCGCTTTTGACTCGTACACCATTTCCTACAACGAGCAACGTATTAATTTTTACGGGAGTCTACTGTATTTAATCAATAACACCTTTCAGCGAATTTAAAAGTTCCAATTGTCGCTCCTCCAATAGTTTTTTCATAATGATTCTACTTTTTTCAAGAGCACCGTACTCTGTTCCCTATGTTTTTACTACATTGCACTGCTGCAACGGAAAACTCAGATTTTCTTATATACAAACATATATACGAAAATCAAGAGAGCCGAGAGACATTATCTACCTGTTTATCCCTTCATCTGTATCACTCTACGTACACACACCACGCCGATAATCATGTTATCGATACATACTTTAGATTCAAGACGAGAACCCTTATCCGAGCTGTTTAAAATCGAATTCTTCGATGAAGCTACTTCACACTCGGGATATCTCCATTATTGGAATCCATTATACCACCGAAAGGTTAATAATGGCCAAATGTAAATGCATCAAACATCGTATGACGTGAGGCTTCAGCCGAAAACGGGTTGCCATGGGAACAGAAAACAGATGGGGTTATCGAAACGGATCTGTGTTTTATTTTGACAGAATAAAGCAGTATTTGTTTTCTTGTCGTCCGGTAGATTTTCATGTAAATAAAGGCTTTGGAGGGAGAGAGCATTTAAGGTTGAGTTAAAGGTAGGGTTGCCAGAAGTTGAAAGTGTATAAAGAAAACTTTTCCCAACTATAAAAAGAGGACAAAAAGAGGACGGGGATGGAAATATGCGAATATAAGGTTTACTCACAATAATTTATATTTATTACGTAAGTAAAAATGCAAATTATTAAAAAACGTTTACATTACGTTTAATACGTTTTCATTTAAACATAGATTCAACCTTCAAAATTTTACTTTTACACCATTTCAATTTAACGGAAGTATTTTCTGTTAGCATCTGGGAGATAGGAAAGGACTTTTTCTTTACCAAGAAGAGACGACAAGAAAAAAAAAATGATACTTTCTCACTATGCCTGTCACCAATGTTACTCAAAATTTCGCCAATTAAATGAAATGAATACTATATATATATATATATATATATATATATATATACTAGCATTATTGCCCGGTGTTGCTTGGTTAGATATATAGATATAAAATTATGTTAAATTTCATCTTTTACCGTATTTTAATATTTCTTTTGTCAATTTATGCACGTTGTTATGCACGTGACGAAAAATTAATTTAAAGTAGCACAAAAAGAAAAGAAACCACGTGATCAACATTTCATAAATTAAATTCTATAAATTAATATTTAAAAATTCACCAAAAATCAGAAAAGATTCGAAAAAGATTTCGTTTTTAAGGAATTTTTATGATATTTCTCGTGATATAAATTTTATAACCCTCAAATTATCATTTTAAATGCAAACTTAAAAAAATTAGAAAAACAGCTTAAACATTTACTTTTAAAAAATCGAAGAAGAATTTTTCAAAAATTTTTCTCAGTGCACCCCTCCACTATACACTCCACTATAGAAGAATCGCCATGCAAAATTTCAGCTCTTTATGTCCAAAGGTTTGGAATGTGCGTTATCTGTCAGTCAGTCAGTCAGTCAGTTAGGCAGGGCCAAAGTTTATTACCATGAAGCTCTGTAGCTTCAGGGTTATTACCAACCCCTCTTCCCAAGCGCGGGGGAAGAGGGGTTGGTAATAACCGCGCGGGGGGTAGGTTCGGGATTTCACTGATAACATGTTGTGGGGAACGGTCTGTATCCACAGGGGGTACGCGCACCTCCTAGGGGCACAAAAATCATTAAAAAATTAATTTAATAAACTAATTGAGCCCCAAACTTCGGTTTTGCTGCGTTAAGTTTCTCGGATCCTAAACATTAACTGTGCCGAATTTGGTCCCGGTGGATGAAACAGTCTATGATTCTATAGCGGACAAACAAACAGACAAGCTCTTTTATATATATATATATACATATATATATATATATATATATATATATATATATATATATATATGTATACCTATATGGTACTTTCCCATTAGCCGGGAGCATATTATAAATCGCGAGATATGGTTCATAATTCACATTTTCAGATTTTTCGTGTATTAACTGCAACTCTCGTAATCAATGTGCGTGAATGAACAAAAATATGTAAGTAAACATACATTTCATTCTTTATTAAGTAAATATTTAGTTAGAACGCATACATGTATGTTAGGTTATATATATATATATATATATATATATATATATATATATATATAATGATCACACCCCACCATTGTTAACTGCTTCGCCTCACCTTTTTTTACTTAATACCTATTCCAAATTATTCTCTTTTCAATAAAGGACAGTCCGTTTTTCCAAATTACGAACAACAAGTAAACGAATTAACTTAACTAGTTTTTCCCTTAACGCCCGCGCTGAAAGTCAGGCGCCTATGATTCGGGATGATTCAGAAACCACTCGGCTTGCATCGCATGTTCAGAATCTTGAGTTATGGCTCACGTGGTCAAGTCGGATTTTAGGCTCTAGCCAATTAAAGAAATTTTAACAACTAGCGTCACGTTAGCGCACCCCGCATGATTTAAAAGATGAGACAGAGGATTTTTGCGCTTTCTGCTTCATTACTTCTTTGTTTTCTTTCTCGCGTTCTTTCGTTCTTTGTCCGCGTACTGCTTCCGACAACTCTACGATTTAAAGTCTGTATTCATAAGCTCCGGCAGAAGATACCGGTGGCGTTGCTATTGTGTGTTTCCAGTTGTAAAGGTACCTGTGCTTTGCTGAATAATATTTGTCTGCAGAATAATCCGGAAGAAAATAATATGCGTCGCATCTCTGTTCTGTGTGTTTATCAAGTATTTCTACACTATCGTGTATTATCTCCTCTACATAGTTTATAGCCGTTATCATTATATTATATTGTATATATATATGTATATATATATATATATATATATATATATATATATATATATGACGAGCGTCGTATTACGCCCGTTATCTCATTTAGTCTTGGTAGTCTTCTTAATTTACAGGTCGCGGTACCGAAGTAAGGCAGACACAAGTAATGGTGACATATTACTATCCAAAACATTTAAGGTTTATTTCTTCAACTTCGTGACATCAATCAAACGTTCGCACATCTTAGCGCTCACCATTTTCAAAAACGCGGAGCCTCCCTAACGTATGTCCACTGTCATTGAATGAACATCCAGGTCTAAAAACTAACCCACCCTTTGTCTTAAGGTACACATGGCGCAATTCGTGACGTTTACACCGAACATGAGGCTTGGGCGTGGCTAAGCGCGATACTATTAATGGATTTTCCTCGTTGGTTCTTCTCCAACAACTCGTGAATTAAGTCCAACTTTCTAAACGGGGATTCCCATTCCCGTAGCCTCGAATCCAAAATCAGCGACGTTTAACACTAGAAATTAGATTTAAATTTAAGCTCCCCTTAAATTATTTAACTATTATTCTTTCTCTAAAAAATTCTTTATATATATATATATATATATATATATATAAGATCGAACACTTCTATATTGAGTAAAATAACGTATTTACATATTAAAACACCACGAAATTAAGATAAGTTAATATTCCTTAAAATGATATCTTCACCTAACTCGCTATACAATAATTCAGTTTTCACAAATAATATTCATGTCAATTAGATGCCCATGATTGGATCACAAGAACTAAAATAATTAATTTCCAATAACGATTCCAATACTCTTCCCTATCTTTATAATTATTCATGGGAGTTTTTTTTTTCCATCACTTATGCTCATTAAATAACTTCCAAACAGCCCCGAGAACATAATTATTCGATAAAGCTATCAAGGATGCGACAACTCTCCATTATTATGACGATGCATCGCGGATCAGAAAAGGTTAATAATAGTGGAAAATAGGGGCGTCAAAATTATGACGCCAAAAACTCTTGAAAAACACGTTGTCATGGCGACGGTGGAAGAAAGACGACAAGAGTGAAAGCGAATATATGTTTTTTCTTCAGACAGATGACTCATTTATTCCACGGTATTGCTATGGATTATCAAAACTATAAATATTTATGACAAATTATTCACGAAAGGAGATGCGGCAACATAAATAAAATGCCGAGAATATGCAGGGTGGAAAGATTTTGAAGTATAATTGGAGTCGTTCGTCGCTGGAGTGGAAGATGTCTGAAGATTAGTTAACGATTCACTAATAAGTCTTTCCTTTTGTTACTTACATGTTCAGCGATTACAGAGATGACATTTAAAATATATTAGAGAACAAATTAGAAGTTTTAATAGACTACGTGTCGATGAGTTACGAAATGACATACTTCATCGTAGGTTATGAAGAATTTTAAGCTCTTCTGAATAATGCAATAAAATGGTTTATTGTGTGTGATGATTTGATAGATCGTGTATTGTGTTATCAAATTAAAAACAAAAATAATTAATAATCAATAATTAATTTCCATGTTTTTATTAACTTGCTTTCTTGTTTGTGTGTGTGTTTGTGTGTTTGTCCAGTACAAATCTTGCAATCGATTTTTAACTAACTTCTCGACTAGCTAGACATTTGAAACTTTTAGAATAGCTCAGAACACGATGACAATGCATTTTTAAATACTTTTAAGCCTCTTTAAGCAGATTTTTACCATGTTTTTATTATTTTCAGTTAATTTTATTTTGTAGACTGGTGCAGCCATCTACCGACCAAAACGGTAACGAAAAGTTAAACGCAAGTTAACTTCCAATTAATTTCATTTTCTTTCAAGTTGATGGGATTATTCATCAAAAAAATTTTAAAAAAGTATTTATTAATACATAGAATTGTGGAGTTTATATGATTCAACAGAAAATTTAAAAACATGGTATATAAAAAGTTCTTTTTATCTTGTAATTATTTTTAATTTTGTTACGACTTCGATATAGGAACCCACTGGCGATATTTGTATTGGCGACTTTTTACATTTTACGTTTGGTGCACATGGTATCCCTGAATTCGTTTCGGCAACTCTGCACAGTCGCGTGTGTTTAAACTGAAATAAACCATTTTCCAGACTGTAATCCGATGGAATACGCCATTTTCAACTTCATACCCCGTTCGAACAGCTTTGGTATAGTAGAGTTTGTATATTGGTAATTTGGTATACACAAAATTCGTTTCGGCAACCCTGTCACAGTCGCGTGACGCAAACCAGGTTGTACCACTTTTTTCTTATTTATTTTTTTGATTTTGATTTAACCATACCTTTCCGTGTAGATTTATCTATAATTTCTGGATCTACTAAGTTTGCGCTGTTTTTTATTGTATTATTTTTTTAATTCATATTATATTATTTTTATTTTATTTTGCAAAATTAGATTTCTATGTAATTCATACGATATTAACGATGCAATGTTTGGCTAGGCGACAAAAAAAAAGTCGCCAATACAAAATATCGCCAATGTGGTTCTATATCGAAGCTGTTCCTAAATTTTTTATTTATTCATAACTTAAGGTTGCTGTGTACGAAACATTATTGGATTCGCTCATCTCTATGTTAACCTATGGAGAAAATGTGTCCAAGATTTGCCGACTTGGAATGAAAGTTTTTTTAAAAATTATACTCCGTAATAGAGAAAGAAATTTCCCACTTTGGGGCATTTTTCGTTTTTTTAAAATGCAAATAATGTTTTAAAACTAATAAAAAAATATCTGATAGAGTGTGTTTTAAACTCTCTAAAATTCCTTTGGTAGACGAAATTTCTAAAATGAATCCTGTTGCAAGTTCGGGCTATCTGAAAATAACATTTTTATTGGATTATCAGGATTTATGTAGCTGTTAATAGTAGACACGTTTGCACCATAGGTTAACATTGAGGTTAGCGGATCCAATAGTACACCAACACACAAGCACACACACAAACAAACAAGAAAGCGAGTTAATAAAAACCTGGAAAATAATTACATTTTGGGTATCTTCTCGAATCCTGGCTCCTAAATATCCTGGCTGATTCATAAACTTTCATCATATTTCCCAATCTCGCCAAATCTTACGCCACGCAGTACATTTGTCGGTGTTTCATCGTCAGTTTTCAATCCATCGATGTTATAACTTCCCTAATCGGCTATTTGACGCGGTAGATTATGTTTCTCTCTGAGCGTATACGCAGCATAGATATAATGAAACTATGAAAAAAACCTCAGTTCGCGGTTTTATATCCGTCCCAAGATGTTACCAATTAAATTCAATACTTCATCTTCTGTTAAACGTCGCCAAGACATTAATGTATTACTTCTTTTATTGGAAATTTTGGCGTATTTCTAAGATGAGAGAAATCTAACATATATGCCAACACATTGCTGAATTAACTGTTTAATTGGAAATTTTGGCGAGCTTATCTAGCTAAAACATAAGCCGCGCAATTTATCTGTTGGTGCTTCATGGAAAATTTTTAAAACATCAATGTTATAGCTTCCCAAATCGGGACTAACTAAATTATGTTAAAAGTTAAGCCTATACTTTGTATAGATATAAAGAAAATATTAAAAAAATCTCAGTCCGAGATTTTGAACGTCTGTTAAACGTTGCCAAGGCATCGCTATATTAGCTGTGTTATTGGAAATTTTGTCGAAATTCAAAAGGGAGGAACGCAAAATTGAAAAAAGCTGTTATGACAGAACATTTGTGCCAATAATGAAAAATTTGATGTAACGCAAATACATTATTCAAAATGAAAGGTCTTTGAAAGAAATATTTATGCATATTTATTGGGAGATATAATTCGAATTTCAGAATATGGTCAAGGCGTATAATATTAAAATTCTCTCGCCAACAAACTTTTAAAAATTACAAAGAAATTTTTAGTTTTTACAAAAACGGAGCATTTAAGAAAAGACTCGAAGATTAATATGTATAAACATAATCACTGATAAAACACATTCATTGAATATGAATGTTTCAACTGCTTTCCACAGGAGAAAGGTGCTATGAATGGAAACATACTAAGTCATTTCACACGAAAATAAGTTGATAGAAACACAGCCAAATACAAAATATGAACCCCAAGCGTTGGCGAAGTCGGTTGCCATGGCGACAGACGGAAAACGAGTGAGATGGGATCTGATCTTTGATTGCTTTTGACACAAGCAAAGAATAGCCATTTTTGCTCATTTTGTATGTTTGATTATACTCCAAAAAAAATGTTCATGAGAACAAATGATCCATAAGAAAACGTATCAATAGTGGTTAAAGATGCATTAGTCTCACGAACGAAATATAAATAAAATTTTTTGTATGCGATCTTATGTGCTTTAAAAATATAAACTGTACACAACACATCCGTGAATAATCTATTGAAAAACGAGTTAAGTGAGTAATTTTGTAAGAAATGTATGCTCACCGATTGCTTGAAATTACTTTACAGACATTAGGTATATTTTAGTCTCTTTTAATGTATGGGTCGTTATTGATAAGTACTTTATTGGAAAGGAGAGGAAAAAAGTGCAGATTTCTATAAAGAATAGAGGAAAAAAGTGCAGATTTCTATAAAGAATAAACGAAATTATGGTTGATCTAATAAAATCTAAATCGAAAACGGTAATTCGCTCATATAAAAGATGTGTTTTTGTTGTTCATTGTAAATCTGTTATGTAATTCGTCACGTAGTGCGGTGTTCACCCTAGTTGTGAAAGCTCTGAATAATTAACTTTTCAGTTCTTTAGTTTTATGCACCTATTTTTGCCTGTGTTAAATGTAAAGGGGGGGGGGTTAAAAGTGAGTAGGGAGTACTAAAAAAAGAACGTGGTGCATGGTTTCCAGGATGTTGTGAAATATTTTATAATCTTTCAAGGACAAAGCGAAGTCACTCGAAGAGAAGGACATGTTTGAACATCTAAACAGAATAACGAAAATTTTTAACGTACTCAAATCCCATAAAAATTTTATGTCTTCATTTATGTTAAGATTTGTCACTTCACACTCTACCATAGAATATTAAAACAAATTCTAAGCCTCAAATATCAGAATAATGCTAGATGTTATTTCCTTTTGTAAGAATTGTTAATATGGCCACAGTCAATACTGAGAACAATTCTCATATTATGGTGGGTAATTTTTTTACAGGCTACAAAAGTTTGGACGGTAGATATGTTTTACAATAATAATTACAAGATAAAAAATCTTTTTATATACCATGTTTTTAAATTTTCTGTTGAATCATATAAACTTGACAATTCTATGTATTAATAAATACTTTTTAAAATTTTTTTTGAGGAATTATTCCATCAATTTGAAAGAAAATGAAGCTAATTGAAAGTTAACTTGCGTTTAACTTTTCGTTCCCGTCCCGGTCGATAGATGGCTGCATCAGTCTACAAAACAAAATTAACTGAAAATGAATTTAATTCTGTTTAAAGACGGCTAAAAGTATTAAAAAATGCATTTTCATCGTGTTCTGAGCCTTTCTAAAAGTTTCAAATGTCTAGCTAGTCGGAAAGTTAGTTAAAAATCGATTCCAAAATTTGTAAGGGACAAACACACACACAAACAAACAAGAAAGCGAGTTAATAAAAACATGGTAAAAAGGGAAAGAATTTCATAACTTAATTTTTTTCTAGTTTTTGTTTTAGGCACACAGGCGCACAAAAAAACTGTTTCCCAACAACCCTTTCATTTAACATTAGAGAATATTTCCTTTCTGATCGTTATGAGTGTAACTAAATCTACGTATATAAAAAATATTTGAACGTGTTTTGGAACGGGATTGTAACTGATTTTTAAAAAATCCTTTCTCTTTTTTTTGCAATAAAAAATAATTTTTTTTCATTGAAGTAAATATTGTGGTGTTAACCTTTTAAGCTTTGTGGTGTTATGTCCACCTTTTGGTGACCTTGTCGAAATATTTGCATTTTATAAAGTCAAAATTATAAAATTGTATAGTTTCACTAATTAATCAAATGCAACACACACAAAAAAAAAACAGGAAATTTTCTTAAGGACAAAATGATATCGTGTTCAGTCATTTCCAATATCAAGTTATGTTGATGAAAAATTTTATCTGCACATAAAAATTCAGCACATCAAAAAATATATATTAGAATAAAACAAATAATTCTTTTACCCTGAACTAGAGAGAATATAATAAAGGATCGGAATTTAAACAAGAGCCTCTGAAATTCCAAATTCGACCACTACACTAACCCGGTGATAAGAGATTATATATAACATCGCATCTACAATTCTTCACATGCTTTATACCAGCGATGTAGAGTATTGGTCTCACATATTTATAGTTCTTATAATATTTTTTTCCGAGGATGCTGCGGTTTTATGCTCTTTGATTATTTATTCCATGCTCTTTGATTATTTATTCCATGCTCTTTTACGGTCCTTCATTGTTTCTTACAGTGGTTAAGGACGACTGTAACAACCACCAGGAGTTGATAAGGGGAAATTTCAAGCTTCTGCTTGAAAAAAATGTCAAGTAAATAGAAAATTCCCCTCATAGCGACCTATGATTTTTTTATTATCTGTCTCTCTAAAAAATATTTAGAACAAAAATTAATTCTGTCATTTACTCAAAAGGGATGTTCAGTTCCTCCCCCCTTTAACTGCTGAACTGCCATTCCGAGCTTCGGTATTGCTTAGAAAATAAGTTACTTTTAGGGAGGAAGTGAGACAAGAAAGTTTAGTCACAAAAATAAATACGTAGATAATTAAAAAAACATGATGAAAAAATATCAACCACCTGCACTGAAGTTAAGCTCATATATAAGCAAATATTGAATTGTGTTCTCCTATCAAGATCGACAAACTACGTATTTATTGATGAGTAACTGTATCTCATTTTGATAATCTTTAAACTTTAATTTTGGCATATTTAAATTTGTAGTGTATCTAAAATTTTAATCTTGATGTAGAATTTAAAACTACTATAGAAATTTTTCAAGTAAGGTTAAACTTCTAACTTATCGACTTATAGTTTTAGAAATGATTACAATTAAATTTTTTTTTGCTATAAGCCACTTCTTAAGCTGCATTTAAAAAAATCTAGTGAATAAATTTAACATTTCCTCAAACAGGTAAAGATTTTGATAGTATATCACTTGTTAAAACACTACGCAAAGTTTTTGAAAACCAAATTTCTATTATTAACCTGTTGAGAATAAGGAATATATTAATGTAACTTAACTGCATGTTGAAAAGATTAAATTTATCTTTAATAATGATTTCTATAAATAATCTGAGTTTCATATCAGTAGAAACTTTTTATTTCAGGGTTCCCGTGAATTCGTAAAAAGAAAAAAAAATACTCCCGATTATTCCATGCCTGAATGAGATTTCCGAGAAAACTTAATTATCTACATTTATTTATCATTTTTAATCAATTATTCGTTTATTTTATCTTTATCAGCAGCCTGGAAAAACACTTGTTCGTAACAGCATCTCCTAATATACCTCTTTCTTGCTTTCTTCTAAATATTTAATCGTTATTTAAATATCTCCTAATTACAAATCATAATTCCCCCTTCACAATTTACTTTTGTATCTCCTTTTTCTCTCCAACTTTTTTGGCTTGTATTGTTTTCTGGTAAGTCTCTTAATGCGGAATTGAGGACGCAAATTTTTACTTCCCCCATCCATCATATATACGAACTCTTTCCTATTCGCCAGTTCAGTTTAAAGTTCTTGAAAATTTTGTTTATTCGCTTATTTATTATACCAAAGACCTTAAGGATCTTGTTTTATGGACTATCCTTAGAGACAATATCTTAATGCAGAAATATAATTATAATTTTGACTTTAGTTGCCTACATGTATTTTTATTGGGGATTTTTAAGAAGCTGCGGGAGTAGCTTTAATTTAGGAGAATGCTAAGTTTAAGAAATCAGCAGATATTTTTAACAGACAGGAAATTAAATTAAATTAAACAATTGAAATATCAAATTAAACCACTACAATTGTCAGAATTAAATGACATATCTAGGTAAATTTTATATGAAAGTTTTCTTAAAATGTACATTCATTTAATAATAAAGCTAAAACTTTTACAGCATTTATTTTCTACATACGTCCTGTTCGCAATAAATCCGGAGCGTTACGTAGCGTTAGCGTTAGGGCCTTTTCACATAAGAGTCCGATAGCGGAGCGTTAAAGTATTGAAATATATTTAACCAATGTCAAACCTAGAAACGATAAGCAACGAAATTTTTAACACCTATGATTGGTTTATTTTCGTCTCAACGTCATATTTCCTTTAACGCTCCGCTACCGAAATCCTATGTGAACAAGCCCTTACAATTTTAACCGTTGAAGTATAATTATTTATTTCACGTAACAAATACCACTTAAATATTTCAAAATGTGAGACTTCAGTTCAATCCGTAGCTCACTGTGATGAAGCGCTTTCGATTTGAAAGAAAAATTAAAATTTTTAGAGAGATAAAGTGATCGAAGGCTGTTTTCATCACATTTCGGTTAGAATGCTAGGAAGCCGCCTTTGATTAGAGGATGGAACAGTAGTCTGTACGCTCAGCCAATTTAAAAGCGGCGGTGCGCGATAGGGGGTAGGTGATTCCAGACGCAGATAAGGAGATGGCACCAGGGTTTGACATTAAAGTAAAATACCCTATTGTAAAGGATTTATTGGACCTGTAGACCGCAAAACACGTGGACTGGACTTTGGGTGGTCTCTGTATGACGTAATTAAGGCGTGCATGGGTTAAGGGATTATCCAATCCGAGAAATGAAAATGGAGGCTAAGTGGTGGATTTTTGAAAGCTTTCCTGAATGGATTAGGAGTCACGAGAAGGCGTGGACATTGTTATAAAAAAACAAATAAATAGAAGACTTAGGGTTTTTTTCGAAGATTCTCTTCTGCGTGCGGGCCCGGTTGACTTTTCCCGGTGCTTTAGCATTGCAGGGGGATGAAGAGATTGGAATTTCAAAACGTCGGAGACCGGTTGAGCATTCCCGGGAGTTGTCCGACAGAACGAGAAAGAGGTTTCGTTTTCCGGAGACCGGTTGATCTTTCCTAGTGCCTTAGCATCGAAAGTGATGAAAAGATTGGCAGTTTTAAATATTGGAGATCCGGTCGAGTTTTCTCGGAACTAAGAGTTATTTTTGATCAAGAGAATACAGACGAGGTGACAAAGAGGATGCGATGTAATATTGGAGATCCGGACGAGTCTTCCCGGAGCTGAGAGTGATTTTGAGCAAGAGAATAGAAACGGGGTTATAGAGAGGATGCGCCTTAATGTTGGAGATCTGGTCGAGTCTTCCCGGAATTGAGCGTGACTTTGGATCAAGAGAAGTCGGTGTCATCATTTTCCTGATGAGTGCCCATCATTTGTAAAGAGTAGAAGAATACCCACGACAGCCTAGAGACGCAGCGCACCCACTACCTAGAAGGAAGGAGCGATACCCCAAGCATAAGCAGAGCTTCGACACCCGAGTCCCAGTGCGACATCATCAAACTGAGTGAGTGAAAATCATTTTGTTTTGTTCAGACCCCACCGAGCTAAATGAAAGATTAGTGCGGGAACAGTGTTTTTTGTAAAGATAATTTTGATGAATAGGAGTTCTTGGCTATGAGTTAGTTTAATAATTATATGCTCCCTGAATCCTAAAGGAATAGGATAAATGATATACATCTCATTGAAGATAAATTGAAAAGAAATGCTAAAAGTTAATGAAAAATGAGTAAATTCTGTACTGAGTTTGTTGCTGATCCTGTGTTTGAGTAAATTGTAAATGGTAGTGTTGTAAATAAATTAGTTTTTTTGTAAATATAAAAATTTAGTCAGTCATCTTTATCTTCGCAGTTGACCTAAAGGAAAGTTATTACCTAGTTATTAGAAGCAAAGTTATTTGACCTGATCGTTTGCCAGAATGTCTAGAACCTTGGGTTGTATTCAACCAAATAAATAAAAAAAAAACACAACGCACCCAAATACCTATAAATTATAAATAATTTGTATTAACCCAAATAATATACGAATCTCGCCCGAAAAAATACATAATTTTAAGACAGGCAACACGACACTCACCTGAAAGTTCCACAAAATGATTTAAAAACTTCGTCCTACATCCCAGTAATTTGAACATGCATAACACGGAAAATTTAAGTTGCTTTTGTTGTAATTCAATTTCTAATTTAGAGCACAATTCAAGTAAAAGCGCCATTATTCTACATGATTCCAAAAAATCAAAACTATTTTCTTTGCTTCCTGTTTCGAATTTCTCATGGACTGCTAAATGATACTAAAGGTTACTGGAAATTGGAAGTATAATCTTTGTCAAAGATGTTCCAGGACTGAGGCCGTAGAAACTTATATGTTCAACTTAGCAACTAGTGGTCCTAGATCAGGATTCTCCAAAATACGCAGGCCCTGATTTTCCAGTAGGACCGGTAGGCCCGAAAAAAAAGTTTTTAAAAGAAAAAATCCCAATTCAATTTTTTTTTAAATTTTACCTATTTTAATAGCAATTTATTTTTATATATATCCTTTCAAATTTGATTGGTTGGTTCATCATATGTATAGTTATATGTATGGCTTATCATATGTATGTTATAGTGTATATAATGGATTGAGAAGTTTTTCTGGTTGCATTGTATTGGTGTTTTAATGATGAAGTTAATACGTTGTATTGCTTTTTGATATTTGATAATGTTCTAGGCTTCTACGCTTCAAATAGCCTATTCTTGGTAAAATGGTTCCTTTCACAGTAATTCATGATTTTTTTTGGGGGTGTGTGTGTCAATTTTGGAAATTTTACGCCCACATCACTGTTAGGGGGCCCCATCCTGAGTTGTGCCTATAGTCAAGAATTTTCTAAATCGGGCCCTGAAACTACGGCCCGCGAGCTCCACCAATCCGGCGCGGCTTAGTTTATTTTCATTACATTGTAAAATTTACAACTTAGTAAATCATCTGAGATAATAATCAAATGTTTTTATTTAACGATCAATTAAGAAACGCAATTACTTACATACATAATGAAATTGAACATTTTAACTGTAATTAATGATATGAGATTTATCCTAAAAACTTACAATAAGTGGCATACATAAGTAATTTACATAATTAAATTAAACATTATAACTATGATAATGAGATTTATGTAGCTTTATTTTTCCACTGAGAATTGTTTGCAGCTGTGGATCAAGTTTACTAGAGGAAATTATCAGCAGCGACTTCAAATGCTCATCAGTTAGTTAATTGGGATCTCTAAATATTTTTTGTATATTTCATTTTGGAGAATGTTTTTTTTTTCACACAGATAAGTAGTGCCGAAAATTTAGTAGCAACGAACATTTGCGCGTCATTCAAAACTACAGTATGTTGGTATGATAAGCTAGCTAGCTAGGTCTTGGCCCTTGGGACTTAATGGAGGAGTCAATGTGGTCCAAAGGCTAAAAAGTTTGGAGACCCCTCTCCTAGATCATGTCAAGTAGTCCCTTCGACTATCTATACACAGCTGCCAACGTTTCTGAAGGTCTTGGAAGCAAGCAGAGAATGCTCTCATCACATCTGTCAGAGTGGACTGCTGCAATATCCTCATGACATTCCTTTGCTACACGGCGACAGGTCTGGTGGATATGCGGGTTGTGGTAGAGCAGAGGTACACTGAGATTTTCCCTGGCAGGGGTACAGAGATTTTCCCTGGCGTAACGCAAAACTTAATCTTAACTCTACTTTGAAATCCGCGTGCACCACGTCACTCATGTAACTTCCAACTGAATGCCCCAACAAGCCGAACAGTGGGTTCCTAAGAACAGCCCTGCCACCTAGTCAGTTTACATGGAAACACTCCCAAGGCCATGTCTATTCAAAACACATACCAGGTGCGTGAGTAACAACCATTTTTAGTGTTTTGAATATAACAGGTAAAGAATTAAAAAGTCAGTCGTGAAACTTTTAAGACAATGGTTATTATAAATAATTACAAGATAAAAAGAACTTTTTATATACCATGTTTTTGAATTTTCTGTTGAATCATATAAACTTGACAATTCTATGTATTAATAAATACTTTTTTTTTAAAAATTTTTTTGATGAATTATCCCATCAACTTAAAAGAAAATGAAGTTAATTGGAAGTTAACTTGCGTTTAACTTTTCGTTCCCGTCCCGGCCGACAGATAGATGCACCAGTCTACAAATCAAAATTTACTGAAAATAATAAAAACATGGTAAAAATCTGCTTAAAGATGGCTAAAAGTATTTAAACAATGCATTGCCATCGTGTTCTGAGCTATTCTAAATGTTTCAAATGTCTATCTAGTCGGGAAGTTAGTTAAAAATTGATTGCAAGATTTGTACTGGACAAACACACACACAAACAAACAAGAAAGTGAGTTAATAAAACATGGTAAAAATAAAAAATGTTGATAGAGAAATGCACCTATTTACTGAAACTTAACTAACAAGTACGTCCCAACACGAATCTTCAAATAATGGCGATACATGAACCGAATAAAGCAAATTTCTGGAATAGTTCCCGAAAAATATTTACATAATTTCGGCGTCTTCATATAAATACATATCTTCATATAAAAATTAGTAGTACGTTCAATCACAATTAACAGTTTACCCATAAAAAGCATAACCAGTGACAACCAACAAAATTTCTAGGTTTTAAATAATAAATTTTAAATTTAAAGGATATTTTTCTCTGATATTTTTGCTTGTGAAAACCTTACGAACTTAGAGAATAATGTCTTATTCGATAAGAGAAACGCAGCTAAGCTACTGAAGTACCTAGAAATAAAAATTTACTCTTTAAATCCGTGATAAAAAGTATGCGAATGAAACGAAAATTTCGACGTTGAAAATATTAAAAGCTTCAGAAAACTTGGCACTTAACATTTTCAGAAGTATCCAGTTTCGAAACTGACAATCGATCAATGCTGATGTTAAAATAGAAGTAGATAGCAGCAATTTAACATTTCTGGTATTTCCCTTACAACTTAAACTTTCCTCCTTTCTTTCTTTGCCCATTGCTTCCTACGCCGCAGAATATATATCTTTTAAAATTCATCTCACTGCAAAATTTATATTTTAATATGCTAAAATGTATTTAGTATGCAGACATATGATTTTCGAGTAACTTCTAGAAAACAAAGAAAAATTACCCCCCAATTTTGAAGCCGATAAAATACTTAATAACTTAAAAGTGGAAATAGTTTGAAAAGATTATCAAGAAAGAAATTGACTAAAAGTTTTATGAATGTTTAAATATTACCATTGCTAAAAGGGAACGTTGTAGAAACTTTTGAGAAGATATATTGAGATGGAAATAATGGACTCCCCGAATAAAAAAAGGATTTAAGGAATACCAAGGATTTAAGGAATTGCAGACACAATAGTTACGTTACAATTAACTAATCTTTATCTCAAAAGATATTTAAAATTTATGCCTGGATATAAAAATTTATCGACCAAACTTTAATAGCACGGATATAATATTTTTACCCATTTACCAGACATCTTGTTTTATAAGTATGAATCACATGGCATAAAACTATTTATTGCAGATTTTATGGGGAAAAGAATATTTTGAAAGTTCTGGCAAAATGTCCATTGTTTTCGAACATAGCAGTAATTCTCAAACTTAATATTCCGTATGATGTATGAATATAGTTTCACAGACGATGTCTCAAAAAATTCGGTTTGTGGTCTGAAGATTATATAAAGTAGAATAAAGTTAAAAGCTTTTGTGTAATGAATCGGTAAGGGAGAAACAAAAATTTTTCAATCTTTTCTATTTGACTAGGGAAAACCATTATATTTTAATATTTGATAAAATTATGTAATGGGTAAATAAATATCCCTAGGTGCAACTTGGTGCATGTAAGGTTTTATGGGCGACGAAATTCGACACAAAGATATATATATATATATATATATATATATATATATATATATATATATATATATATATATATATATATATATATACACCACACACACGAGTATAATGTTTCTACTGGCGTATAACTGAGTTCCCTCATAGTGGAGTCTTGTTTGGAGAGTGGGAATGATAACTCCTTAATTCATAACTAATTCAATTTATTTTTCAATCGTTAACTGTAACTTCAGCTTAACCTCCATAATTTGTCATTTCCCCCCTCTTCCTCTCAGCTTTCAACACACTTTCTAACAGCAGTGCTCAATCCCAAGCTCTGCTCATTACTTTCAAAATCCCTGTAGCATTAAGATGACTAATATATAAAACATCGCGTGATCTATTTACGTAACTTACTTTGACACCTGAGATTATTTGATTGGTGCTGCCATCTATTTTATTTTATTTTGATTATTTAAGATCAATTGCACTGAAAATTATGTCGTGAGATATGTATATATATATATATATATATATATATATATATATATATATATATATATATATATATATATATATATATATATATATATATATATATATATATATATATATATATATGCGCGCGCGCACGCACGCGCATATATTTACACCGTAGTACCAAAATAACTGGGATAGACGATCCCATTCGAAACACGTAACAATACACACTTTCTCGTAAACGGTTTCATCCGCAAGCAACATATATAAAGAGACAAACATCTGTGGTAGCCTAAAGAGCAGGCCGCACAGTGAGCATGCCGAATGTATGACATGATAATGATTTACGCAATTTCAATGGGTATGATAGTTGGCGCTCGTGAGATGGACATACCATTCGGAGTTCGGTAAAGTTTAGATTTTCAAGTCTCGTCCATTTCAAGGGTTTACCTCGAATATAACAATCCGAGTAAAACATTGAACCTTCGGCAATATGTTGTCGTCGAACGATTCTGGATGACCGTGACCGGCCATCTTATGTGGAGAATCATTTCAAGCCAAATGAACATAACATTGGCGAGTATAACAATGAGTATAACATTGGCGCATATAACATCGCAATTCAATCCTAGGGCCTCTACTAACATCAGTGTTAGGACTGTACAGCCTTCACTGCGTGATATGGGCTGTATAATTTAAGACTAGCGTTTAGTATTGGTAAATTTTGTTTAGTATCTCCCAATAGTAAGTTTTCGTTCCGATTCGTTATCTTCTTTCGATAATCATAAATTGGCAACTTTAAAATGAGCCACCCCATATATCCCAGCATTCCACATTTTGCTGGAAGTCCTTAAATTTCTCCTTGACTTAAACTAGAATGCAGGAATTAAGTATAAAGAAACTGTCATTGCCAGTAAAGTGAAATGGTTAAAAAGGTTTGTGTGTTATAGATACTTATATTCTCTGTGAATAAGACACTAGTGTAACTGCAGAACGGCTCTCTCGCCGTTTTTGTAAAATAGAGAGAAATTGGCATATTTTACGACTGAGAGAAAGTTAGGTGGCATGTTATATTTTATCGTGAAATCAGTGACTGTAATCATGATGTTAAAAGTAAATAATCAATAAGCTTAGTAGCAGATATTCGATGTACTGAAAATTATTTATTAGCTTCCGGCTGGAAATCGCTTTGTTATCTTTCAGCCATGAAGGTGAACTCCATATGCACATCACACTCGAGCTCTAATCATAAGAGTTTGAAAATCACAAATCCCACATAAAAAAAGGGTACGGCAATAAAGAAATCGGTAATTTTGAAAGGGTCTTCTCCCTTTTTTAAAATTTTTCATAAAAAGCAAAAAACTATAACTCGCCTTCATGCATTATTAGTTAGACTAAATTTAGTATTTATTATGTTTATAAAGCATCAATCCTGATGCAAAAATATAATTTGTTAACATTTTTTGAAACTTGGAGGGCCCCAGAAAAGTTGGAGAAAAGTGGAGATGAGTTTTGAAAATTGGAGATGACCCCTTTTCAAAACGACCGATTCAAAGAAAATCACATTTCTGTTGATCTGAAATCTAATTAATCATTGGGTGTATCATAGATAAGTAATTCTTCATCCATGCATTTTAACAAAAGTGATTGATCTATTTAGTCATCTTGTAACACAAAGAAGTCCCTTACGCTCCAAATGCCAACATATCAACGAACAAACGCGATAACCCATATGTTTTAATAACACCCACAATTTAATTCAGCTAAAGACCATGCATGCATATATACGTGCTACTATTTCAAAAATTAAGAAAGTAATTTAAATATTTTTTACTCCTGTTCCATATAAATGTCATTCCATATAAATCCAGACTCTCTTTTAAAACTTTTTGGACCGTATTTGAAATAGAATACCTCTCAGAGGAAAAGTTAAAAAAAAGAATAAAACCAGGCTATACCATACAATCTAGGAAATAATAAAAGGACACTAAATAAGAAAGGGAGAAAAGTTAAGTTTTATACTTCCTTGTGCTCTCTGAAGCCGAAAAATCCGAACTCACGGGGGAATAAATTTCGATACTGGCTGATTGTTACTAGATTTGTTTTCGATTTATTTGATAACTTTTCGACTTCGTATTCAAAAGTTTGAGTTCAGGAAAGTTCGATTTTCTTTTTTAAATCGATTCCTCAATACTTTACTTTTAATTTCTTTTAAAGAAATTTAACTATTGAAACTGAAATTTAAATGTAAATGGTCAAATATTCATATTTTTAGTATACAAGTCGCATGAGTACATGTATACTGTATGCGTAAGTTTAGAACCTCATTTTTTTGGCTGGTTAGAATTAATCTATTGTAAGGTAATAAAGAAGATAAGAAAAATTAGCTAATCTGTGGAAGGGCTGGAATTTTTAATCCATCGCACTGTTCTCACAATGCTATGATGGTCTAGAGATCAGAAGCAGGCTACGAAGCCTGGAAGAATTATTTAATCGGCGCGAAAATAAGATAAAGGACATTTTATCGTAAACATAAACTATTACACTCATTACTCATGCAAAAGTTAACACCACAAAACACTCTGAGAGGGATTTTAATACATGTACGACATTACCCTTTTATTTTGTAACTGATGTTCGAGCACTGTATTTTTTATTATGGCTATATTAACAAATTTAATATATGGCTCTTATTTATAAAAATATATTTAAATGCTATTTTATGATATAGATTTCAGAAAAGCTTTAAGTTTCTGGTATTAATCATTCTGAACGAGATTTACATGACTCTTCTTGTACAGCTGGAACATTCGTTAAAAATCTCTCGAATTATTCATTATAGGTCATTAGAAAGAAGATAGAATTCATGCGTAGAATTGGAGAACCGCTGCAACTTGTCTCATCCTTTCGGATTACTGTTACTTTTTTAAAAATTTTAACTTTGAAACACAAAATTCCCTCTTTCGATCTCATTCTCGCAATTAAAGGGATGGTAAAGTGACTTATTCGTAACTCGACCTGAAGATTAATCCAAAATGTCTTGCCTTTTGTGGGTATCGTGATTTCATCTCACTTTATGAATAATGTGTTAAGAGATTGAACTCCATTTTATATGTATTCCTGAAAGTCCAACACAAAGTTAATTTTAGATATTTTTATGAAATACCACCGGAAAGTCATTAGAAAAGAGATTTATTTATTGTTGAAAGAATGTTTAGTAAATAAAAAATAAAACTTTAAGAATATTAAACACAGACATAATTTATCACTTATTTCCCTATGCCAATTTTAAAATGAATCATTTTTAAGTTGAAATTCTTGGAATTAAATGATAACTTTCTGTTACAGTCTTTGGAAAAAAGATGCAAAAATCTTTAAACTTATTTTTAAATAGCAGTTAAGAAATGCAAAGAGTAAAACTAAACTTTTGTTTTATTATTATCATGGGGAATTGAGCTTTCATTTAAAGACTATATTAAACGGGAGTAGAGACAAAATTTTCATTTCCAATTCATAGTCCTTATAATTTAACCTGCAGTTTTTAATCAGAAAGAGAAAGAACAAAATAAAAAAACTGTGTTCTGTAAAACATTGACTAACTCTCAAAAACTAAAACTGTATGCACTATGTTAGCTAACTACACATATGGATGAATGTGACATATTACCGTGATTTCTCACAACGGAAATGCAATTAAAAGCCTTACCAACGTATCTCTAATCAATGAATAAACTGAGGAGAAATATCCCTTTCAGTTCGTTATCATTGGGGTTTTTAATAAAACTGAGAAAAATATCCCTTTCTGTTCATTATCATTGGGGTTTTGAATAAAACTGAGAAAAAAAAATCCCTTTCAGTTCATTATCATTGGGAATTTGAATAAAACTGAGGAGAGATATCTCTTTCAGATCATTATCCTGGGAATTTTTGAATAAAACTGAGATGGAATATACATTTCAGTTTTTTTATAATTTTGGTTTTGTATAAAAGTGAGGAGATATATCATTTTCAGTTCATTATCATTAGGATTTTGAATAAAACTGAGCAGCAATATCCCTTTCAGTTCATTAATGTATCATGGGGTTTTTAATAAAACTGAGAAAAAATATCCTTTTCTGTTCATTATCATTGGGGTTAAATAAAAAACCCTGGAGAATATCCCTTTCAGTTCATTATCATTGGGGTTTTGAATAAAACTGAGGAGAATATCCCTTTCAGTTTTTTATCATTAGGGTTGGTTTTAGAGGGATAATTAGACCGGAACATACTGCTTTAAAGTCGATTCCGAACGGCTACAATTCCATGCCAGTAGGAGGTTTTAACTTACAGGTACCGAATGCCAGCGACCTAGCCATTCGGCTATCGTCCACAACGATTATTGTGGAAAAAACGACTCATGCATATAAGGAAACACAGTTTAATTTACTTTTATCATAGTTTATTTATGATTACACTTAATTTTAAAAAAATTACCAATATCAAAATTAAGAGCTTCGAAAAACAAATTAGGTTTGTATCGATTCAATAGATACATTTATTACAAACATGCAACGCAATTTTTTAATTCTAATGACTTATTACTATTAAATCATAAATTATTTCACTTTAAACCACTATACTTTTACCTATTCTCCCATGAAATGATGCTATAATAAAATTCTTTTTTTCATAAGTATTTTAATATACTGCCTCTAAGAATTCATAATGTATCCACCCTTTAAAAAAATCATTCATTAGATAACAAATAACAAACTGGTAATTATCACAAAAGTTTAATCAGGCAATCTATCCTATCACGTTATATTTGAAAAAGATTAATTTTACAATTGGTTAATAATCATGGCTAACAACAACACAAACAACAAAAATACATTAACAATGTCTATAGTAGTTTGACATCGAAAAATAATAACTACAATTGGATTATTAGACATTTAATGAAAAATTTCGAAACACGAAACATGCCTAGTTAGAAATTAATTGCCATGACACCTTAATAAACTCATTGAAAGATTCCTAAATTATTAGAATTCTGAACATATGCACACAAAAGCAGTACTACACATTTTTTTTCCTTTTATCAGTTTCCCCTGCTCACACAATAAACATGATAATTCATTTTCGACGCTGACGTTCATGCCAATTTTAAACCCTGTTTAATGATTGCCCTGGTTCAAGCAATTTAATTAGATTCTCAGTCGCAATTTTCCTAACACACCATATAAAACTAGCTACAACTGTATTTATTTCCATGAGATAGAATTTCAGTATTTAAATACCCCAAGAACACCCAATTCGTAAATATATTATAAAGGATTTGAAAAAGATAATTTAATTTAAATATCAAGTTGCAACTCAGTGTTCTCAAACAACTGCTTCGATTCGCGATCAGAATTGCATTTTCCTCTACGGTTGCACTTTAGAATGAGATGTCTCCTGCAGGGGTTCCAGCTATGAAACTGAAGTACCGCATTGGCGAATAATCTTACAACCTTAACCCCTTTAAACCAGGGCTTCTAAAGTATTTCTACCCGCGAACCCCTTTTATTCCCGGAGAAAATTTTACGCAACATCGGGATCTATATGAAAAAAAGGGTATATATCATAAAAAATATTCAATAAAACTAGGTACATAAAATAACTATACAAATAAAATACTAACTTATGGTAATCAAAGAAATTAAACCAAGAAAATATCGTTTTCTTTTTTCTCTGTTGCTTATCCACTAACGTGATTTTTTGATTTGAATTCAATATTTTAGAGCAAACTGGTTTTCTTAATTATTTTTGGTCTAAACTAGTATTGAAGAGTCTGACGAAGGGACACCCCTTCGCGAATAGTTACCAAAGGTTTCGTGACCCCAAATTTCTGTTACACCGACCCCATGTCGGTCACGACCCACAGTTTACGAAAGACCTGCTTTAAAGATAAAATAGGAAGTGTTCAGGTTACTATTTATTTCCATTTATCTTTAAAATAATGGCAATAATTATTAAAAAAACATATTTAATTTGAATATGGTTTAAACTCCAAGAACAGTTATTTCCGATCATTGACATTATCCTGATAAGAAAGAATGTAAATAGTGTAATGAACATCAGTTAATTATAGCTTCTCAGCATTACAGTTTGAAATATCTTTCAGTTATTTACGAAATAGTAGAACGTTCTTAAATTTGTTTAACTAACTGTCAGTTCTTCTTCACACTGCTTTCGGAGCGGAATGTTGTGTTCCTCCGTTGGCGCCGGAGATTTTCGATATGATCTGCGATTGGTTTGACATATCACGTAGTCATTGCGTGAACCCTCTGACGACCGATTTGCAGCTTGCCTCAAAAGACCGGTCCGGCGAGAAAAGTTTTTACCTCCCCCCCCCACAAAACAGCCTGACGATTGTACTGAAATTGTTACAGTGGGGCTGCGCCCACTATCAGCATCAGGTTATAAAGTACGCCGGGGATCGGTTCTAGACAATAAAAGAACGACTATCGGTGACGTTGAACTATTGGTAGAATGACCACCTACCAGGACTAACAGGGGAGGCAATCTAAGAGAATTCCGGCTTGTCATCTGGACTTCTGAATGTTCGGCCGGCTAGGCCGGTTCGGTCTTCGAGGGTTAAGCTCCGTGATTGGTTAAATTTTTTTATCGCTGACCTTATGCCTGCTCAGAAAGTAATCGAACTAGGCCTATGCAAATAATACACAGAATAATTGTTTGCGTTAACCCTTCGAGTGGTCGCGCTCGGGTATGGAGGCAATATTTTCGTAATTTTGAATGGTTTGTTTTACATGTAAGGGTGAATGTTTAAAGCAGTTTCTATTTATAGCCTACACGACTCTCTAATGTAAGTATGATTTCGGACCCTTCTATCCATTTCCCTCATTGTTGTTGTGATTTAACCGTGGTAAATCAGCGATTATACTGGATTACAATACTATAAAAATAGAGTTGATATAGTCGATCAAATGTGCAGCTATTACACGGTATTCCACATATCAGAAAGATTGGACTTTCTCATGTTTTAGGTATTTGAACATACTAAGAATCAATTTGCAAGTGGTCTTAGATCCGATAACCGGACAGTTTTGAAATGAGGATATTGCATCTCCATTCTTTGGCCTTTAATTATAAATATATCTCAATATTATCAACATTTTATATCTTGTCATAAAATGCAGAATTATTATTTTCAATCTGAAAAAAATTTATTACAAAAGGAATAATCAAGGTGGAAAGAGACGTTGCCCTTTGTGCCACACGCATCTGCCGGAGTTCAAAAAATTGGCGCACCTGCTGAAGGTTTAACAAAGAATGGTATGGGAATTTAAAGTGATTTTCGTTAATGTTGAAGCAATGATATCTAACTTAGCATTTTTTCAAAGTATCTCAATAACATTTGTACTTAGAAAGCTTGCACCTTATATTTTTAGCTGAATGTCATGCATCCTGTTTCCTATAACCTGACACATTTGGTTAAAACGTATAGTGTTTGGTCATGTTTCATTTTGACCACATTGTCTTCAAAATACCGAGAAAGTCGTCTTCCCCCATCTGTGTACTTTTGCATCTGGACATGCACAATGATCTCGCAAACATTGGTATAAATTTTCACTGAGATAAAATATCTCTTTTTTAACCATTAACGTTTTAAAATTCTTTTGCACAGAAGTCACGAAATCATCCGAAACTAAATAAATTAAAAAGGTAAGGGACAACCTAGCTGCGCAATATTTGAAAGAATGACCTAATTTCATTGGAAATTTCATTCATTGGAATTCATTTGACTTGAGTTTTTCAATTTTATCTTTTTGTATACACTCTTTCAGGTTTTTAAATTTTTTTCGCTGCAATCTGAAATCAGTTTAAATCGTTGTTATTTATCCCTCTTCTGGGATTTTCTTTGATAGCATCAGTGAACAATTTTATTTCAATTCTTACTGTTTTCAGTGTTCTTTGAATTTTTTTAGAGGTTCTCATATCAGTATTTTCTGTTTTACCTGTTCTTCAAAATTTTTTTCTCGACTAGGTAAATAGTATTCGCTATCTTCATCTCATTCATACTATGAAAACATTTGATTTTCACCTGTACTAAAATAAGAATGTTGATATAAAAAATCGTATTTGTCAGTGTCGATATAAAATATTAAACTTCATATAGGAGAACAATCAGTTTCGAAAATATAATAAATATCATTTTTCTCTTTTCGTGCAACGCCCAAAAATGATAGATTGCTTTGATAAACCGGGTGAAGCTTGAAATATGACGTATCATACAGGCAACAAACACAAAAGGTACCCTACCACAAATGTTTGGTTACCATAACACTGGAAGTAATAATAGAATCTAGATACTTTCATTGTCTGCTAAAAAATTTTATTTCCCCGTTAAAGTTAAAAATCGCAGTTTTTCATTAAAAGAGAGAAACACAAAGTTTCACATTGTCTTTCTCTAAAGTCTGATTCGATTTAAATTAGATTTTTTTTACTAAACTACCAGATATTGAATGTGGTTTGTTTTAAATCGCCTCTTTAATTCAATTCTTTACGACAGCATTTGGATCTACAGTTTCAAATATACTACCATTGTACTTGGTACGATTGTACGATTGTACTTGGACTTCTGTTGAAAGTGTTTTCGATTTGTAAAATTTCGTATTCAAATTGCTAAGTCGAAGTCATTTATTATCCTAATGATTTTTAGTTGAAGCTGATTTTGAGATTTTTACTTTTAATGGTCATTTAACGTTTTCATACATTAATGCCTACTTAATTTCGCACCCTCTCTTATTTAATAGGGAAAATACCTATGCAACTGACAGGAAGCTCACAGAGATACTCTTGCTAAACCATTAAGCTTGAGCATCCCATACTTGAAAATTCTTCAAAATCTGAAGATATTTTGACCACAACAGGACATCTCAAGTGGAAATTTCTTCACCGAGGCTAACTCCCTCATGTGCAGTTCTGAAGTGTAGTTTGCGCAATTTGTTTTATCGAATATCATCAACGTTGTATGCATGGCGTGTTTTAACCGTATTTCTTTTGCCAATTATTTGTTCTGTGGAACAAATTTGTGTCGAATATTCTCAAAAATAGGCGCATTTACAGTATGGGGTTCAGGAAACGTTTATTCTTATTCTATAGATAAAAGTAAAATATTCTATAGATGAAAGTAAAGTTGGCCAAGGTAAATTCGCAGATGCGGGAGAGGACAGATCTTAGATGTCAAACCACCCCCAATAGTCGGAACTTTTGTTTATTGGTGGTTCAAGTGTCACAAACTTTGATTTATGGTCAATTTTGCTTTAAAACATCCTTTGGATCTCTTAAAAAAGTACATAGGAAACAACAAAATAAGATTTTTTCTTTAAGTTTAATGTCTACAATACCCTATTATGTGTGAGCGAATATTCCCAAATTCGAAATACTTTTCGTCAAAGTCATTTTCGGTCACTAGCTTTGTACGCAATTAATGATCCAGATGTTAAATTTTAGTATAAATACTACCCGTAATAAACGAAAATGTAAAAAAAATTAAGGAAGCATCCTGTTAGATACAATAATATAGTTTATCCTGCTAGATATTTTAAGTCTTTAAATATAAACTAGCCTTATGTGGCATTGAAATGGTCTTTTGCTAGTAATTGCGTTAATAATTATAAGAAAAACTATTCCATAAATTTCATTTAATGCCTATGCAAAGAGGTATAATTTAAAATCATGTCTAATTAAAAAGTACCTAGAGATTAACGATTAGGAACAATTAAGTTAATTTTTAAGGTGATGCTTTGTGTCATGTTATTTATTATTATTTCACCTCATTAATGTTTAAAACAGATTTTGAAAGCAGAGAAAAGAAGCGTTTTCGCTTGCTCAGATTGTGTTGAAATAACTACTAGAATAATTCCATGTTGGGATTATTTCATTATTTACATTATGTAAATAAAGTATGCAATTTCAAATAATTCTAATTAAACGCAAAACTTCTTTCTTATATTTACACACAAAGCATGTACGTTCATTAAGAGGAAAAGCTTCTTTTTTCCGCATTTAAAACACCTTAATTATAACCTTTTAGTCGAAATACTTTATATAAGATTTGAAAAAAAGACAATTTAATTTGAATTCTCGGGTAACAATTGTTCTTTTTGAAAAACTGTTTCAGCCATGATCGGAATTACATTTTCTTCTTGGTTGTTCTTTCGGGAATGAAACGTCTAAACTAGTTTACGCAGTTTAGCGCAAATTGGCGACTAATTTGTATTTATATGATTTTCAGGAATGAAATAATTTGTGATCACTATTTAAACTCCTGTCGTATTTTTTTGTCACTAATTTAGGGCTTTGAAGGCTGTCTTTTAAAAATAATGAGACATAATTAGAGGACGTTTTCAATTCTAATTTCACTTATTGCTCATCATCAAAACACTCATAATTGAAACGTTAAATTTCCTCAATCAAGATGCAATAGAATTACATTTTCTTCTGGGTTCGCCTTCGGGAATGAAACGCTTGAACTATGTTATGGTAATGTTATGGTATATTCATTTAGAGCAATTTGGCGACAAATTCATATTTATGTGATTTTGAGGAATAGAATAATTTGGCATCACTAGTTAATCACCTTTAGTAATTTTTTGTCACCAATATGGAGCTTTAACCCTTTCCAGCATGGATTAAAAGAGTCCCACCAAATTAAATTTTTTCCCTTAAATTATATTCACTTGAGCTATTTCAAATATAGAATACAATTGGTTTTTAGTTATAGTTTTAGGTTGTAAATCACAGAACATAACATGGTTTCTTCACTTTTGCATGAAAATTGGCTAAAGTAATCAGTAAAAAGTGTCTTTAGGACTGCTCATTTTTTAAAGGATTATGAAAATATTTATGTATGTAAAATGTTATAAATTACATTTTTCATTGTTTAAACTTATTTTCTAAACAAAAAATATATCATTTATAATTTTTTTAACGTTTATTTTTCTCTTGAATTGCGTGGTACTAAAACAGTCCCGCTACACACTTGAGATTTCAACGATAGCTGGCAGCACGGCAATTTTCCGTTTTTTTAAATTATATTTTTTGCATTAATTTGGTTTAGTTTTTCAGCCATTTTAGTATCAGCCGCCTTATTTAGAGGATGTCCCGGATACTAAGAAAATGGTTGGTGGAACAACAGAGGTCTCCCAGAATCCTTTGTCCTCACAGGACGAAGGAGTTGTACGAAAAGTGCCTCAAGAATTGCTTCTAAGAAAGTCGATTGTACGACATTGTGGGTGGTCTAGCTAGAAATTCCAGCGAGGCAGGTGTAAACCTCGACTGTTGCTGAAAGCCAAGGCAATATATGGACAATTGAGATCTGGGAAAGCCAGAATTTTCCATTCAGAATATGAATCTTAAAAATTGATAATTCAAATAAATGTTATATATATATATATATATATATATATATATATATATATATATATATATATCATATACATATATATATATATATATATATATATACATATAGATATATATATATATTATACATATATATATATTATTATAATAATTATATATATGTGTGTGTGTGTGTGTGTGTTGTGCGTGCGTGAGTGTGTGTGTGTGTTTGTGTGCGTGCGTGTGTGTGTGTGTTTGTGTGTGTGAGGTTGTTGCAACCTAAAAAGGTTAAGAAGACAAAGAAAAGCCTTATATCTATCTTTGTGTAGGCAGTCTTCCTTCCTTATCAATTTCACCCAGTATAACGAAATTTTAAAATTGGGGTAAAATAATATATAATGCAAAGAGTCGTAAACATATCTGTAAATCTTAGAAAGCTACTCCAAGAATTCCTGTTAACGATTCTTACGAAATGAGAATTCCACAGAAAGGTACTGAAATTAGGCGAAACTTCTGTTAATTCGAGTTTAGGATAAATGACAGCGAAGATACAGGATAGACTTCATATACACTTTATAGAGCTGAATGGCTCTCCTTGTTATTGGAACGAAGTTCTTTCACGCGGTTTACAGTAGAGTGAACTGGCAGGAATCGTCACGTGACGAAAAAGCGTTATCCCCCTTCATAAGAGATTTTTCTCAAGAACTCTGTGGCTGAATGATTATCGCATCGGGCATCGGACTGCAGTCCGATGCACCGAAGTCCTGCAGAGGTCCCAGTTCAATCCCGCACAAGCGCTACCGGCAATTTAACAATCCTTCACTGCACACTGTATCAAATTTGATACATAAGCTATTTTTCCCCTTTACATTATAAAGCAATATTTTTATCCACTTATGTACCTTGTATTCATTTTGAAACATCATAGAAAAAGCTTTTAATCACTGTTAGTTACATTTTCGTAGTACAGATGGCAGCAGGAATACAACTGCGATCTCATTAAATGATAGCCGTTCAATTCATACCAGACCTGCCTTAGTATTTGCTATATTTTCAGTATTTTGACGTCAGTTTACATCTTTGAAAGTTTTATAAATATATTTAGAGGTACGTAGCTTTATAATTATTAATAAAATACTTCTTTAATCTTTTATAAAAATTTCAAGTATGATTTCAATTTTATGTATCAAAAATGATACTTGGTGTGCTTACTTCCATTTTTAAGGAAATGGCGGGAAGAAAGCTTTTAACACAGAAAAAAATTGAGGAACTTATGAACAGATCGTGGAGTGATCATAGTGAAGATGGATCTGATTCAGAAAGCGATGGCAGCACAGGTGATCCTAATTATAAACCAAACAAAGTTTGTGATGAAAATTTTTTATGGTAGTAGTGATTCAAAAGATGAGGCATCATTACTTGATAATAGCGATGTTCTTGATCTGCCTAATGGTGGAACATGCCAAAAACTAATAGAAATAATACAGGGAGAACAAAACCTGCAATCAAATTGGAAGAAAACTAATTTACTTCTAAATGATGATCAAATTTTATTCCGAGGTGACGAAAAATCTCGCTCCTGAAATTATGAATTGAAACACACCTTTGAATTTTTTTAGTTATCCTTTTACAGAAGATTTGATTGAGCATATAGTTCAAGAAACAAAATTTATTCAGTGTGCAAAAAAAACCCAGAAAAGTGTGTCAATGTAACGAATTTAGAATTAAACAATACATTGGTATTTGTATAATGATGTCTATTGTACATGTACCAAACACTAGGGCATATTGGTCACCTGCAATAGGCAATGATGTAATAAAAGAATGTATGTCATTAAAACGGTGTTGAAATATAAGAGAATTTCTACATTTTAATGACAACAGTAAACAACCACCCCATGATGACCTCAGCATGATCGTTATATAAACTTCGACCAGTTTGTAAATGCTTTACTTGAAAGATTTTTACCGTCCCTATGGAATCGCGTCTTTCTGTTTAAACTTATTGTTTGTTATTGTTTTAATTCACGTGGGATTTATATTGTGTCTTTATTTATTTTTGTGGTAATTAATAATAAAATTAATACGATTGAAAATTATGCTAGGTAACATCTAAATCAAAATAATTATTTTAGATATTAAAATTTTTAATTTTAATACAATAGAGAGAGAGAGAGGAGCGAGAGAGAGAGAGAGAGAGAGAGAGGAGAGAGGAGAGAGAGAGAGAGTTGGTTGGTTGGTTGGTTGAATAAAAGAGGGCTGGGCTTTCTGGCGTGACAAAAATACAATATATAATCAATAGAAATCTACATATTAAATCACGTTTAGAGTTGAAAAAATAACGAAAGGAACTTCGTCCCTGACGAGGGTCCCCCGACCACACAATTTTTTTTTTCATTAGAAACAGAGACAGGACAGTAACAGGAGTTTCCCGAACATTTTAAATAAACAACAAAATATTTTGCATCTGTATGCTAAAAAAAGTTCTGTTTTACCCCATCCACAGCCAAATACTCGTAAAAAACCAATCTCTCATAATTCATTGCAATCATAGTTAAATCCTCGGAGGAAACATGGGAGAAGATTAAACTTTTAAAAGGAAACGAGCTTTTTAAAAAAGGGGAAAATGCCCTTTTAAAACACACAAATAAATAATATAAATGAAGAAAAAAGATGGTGGGGTTCATGCAGTACAATATTGCAGCTCAGAAACTAATGTTGCTATAAGTATAATAGAGTTTCAGAAAAAGTGTAAACCATTATATTGAAACTTCTTATCAATTAATATTTTACCTCATGAAAAGTACCAAGTGATAGGTGTTTACATCTCAGCTGTCAATAACGATCTAACATTAGTATTCATATATATATATATATATATATATATATATATATTAATATTGCGGTTAAAAATTTTTAGACCTCAAAATCCATCGTAGAATTACAGTCGTAGGGCCAAGTGGAGAAACTGCTGGGTTTTTTTGGGTAGTAAATATTTAAAAAATTTTTAAAGCAATTGTTGACGGTATGTTCCAAATTTCCTCTTGGGACGTTTTCGATTCTAATTTCAAAACGAAAAAACAATAATAATTGAAAGATTAAATTGCCTCAATCAAGTTGGAATAGAATACATTTTCTTCTGTGTTTGCTTTCGGGAAAGAAACTTCTGAACTACGTTATGGTATACTCAATTTAGAGAAAATTGGCGAAAATTTATATTTCTGTTATCTTGAGGAATGCACAATTTGTCATCACCACTTAAATTAATCACGAGTTGTAATTTTTTTGTTACCAGTTTAGTGCTTTAAAGGCTTATTTGTAAAAATTATTCGATATATTCTTATGATTTTTCTAATTATAATTTCCCTTTATCCCTCAGCAATCCTAACTGAACTATTTTATTGCCTCAATCAAGTTGCAATTTTAATTATACGAGGGCGACTGCTAGGATGTTCTTCACAAGTATACCAAAAATAGAAATAATATTCCTTCGATTGTAAAACACGGTGGATATCACATTTAAAATTGAAAAATTGACATGTGAAGGACATTTCATAAATCATAAAACTAAAAGTACATTAATATCACGTGTTCAGAACAGAAATAGATCAGGGACAAATACACATTGTTCCAAATACGGACGGCCATAAGCAAAAAATTAAAGCAAACTTTTCTAGAATAAAAATGACATATATATATATATATATATATATATAGATATATATATATATATATATATATATATATATATATATATATATATATATATATATATATAAAATATATATATATACGCTTACGGGGCCCATTTTTCCAATTCCCAATTTAGAACAGGAAATTTAATAACCCCTCGTAAGAACGGCCATTAAGGCGGTTATATATATATATATATATATATGTGTGTGTGTGTTTATTTATTTATTTATTATTATTTTTTTTGGGGGGGGGTCCATATTCTTGGGATACATGCTACCCACCCCGTAAGGAAAAGGTTTATTTAAAAATTTAATCCACTTAAAATGTGGGAACTAAATTCCTTTGAACGGAAACTCTAGTGCAGAGATTTTAGGTTACATGCAGACTTTCGTTAAATTATCGTCAAAAATGAGTGGACCACATGATACAAGAAAGGTAAAATGTCACAAGGTAATTTCATTCCCAGGGCATTCCTATGCATTAATTAAAATGGATAAACAACAGTTTAATGATTAAATTCCAAATCCTAAATTCTCTATTATTTTCAGACTGGCTGATTTACTAATTAATTTATGAACCAGATAAATGTAAGTAAATCCGATCAATCATTTATCATTATATCAATTATCATACCCATAGACATCAATGTTAACATTCTGTACTTTCAAATCAGCACAGACATTGAGATTAAAACCACGAAGTATCATTGAAAGGCAGCCAATAGGAAGAAATAAGATCCCTGTGGTAACTCCGTAACTCGGGCCACGCCCGTCAACAATATAGTCGCACACGAAAGTTTGCGGTTGGGAAAGGAGATCGGAAAGCTAGTGATATGAAAAGAATGGAGAGTTTGATAGTCTTGAATTTTTGTGTTTGTGGCATTCTTGCGCAGGCTTATCCTTTCAAGCAAATAGATTACAGTAAAAACTCGTTTATCGGGCCCTCGTTTATCTGGATCTCTGGATCGGTTTTGTAGAGCTTTTTTATTATTTAATGTTCTCATTAGTTAATAATTTTTATCTATGATAGCAAGAACGTAACCATGAAGGAGAAATGTCTGTAGTCTTCGATTGTAAAAAAATCAAAATTTTATGATCATTTTTGCCGAGATATCGTAATCTGAAGTTAAAAAAACATAAAATATTCCACAAAACATAATTGAATGACTCAATCGCTGTTTGGGGCGAATTTGGCGTTCTTCGCTACCGCTTTTGAAGAACCACGTTTAAAATTTGTGTTTAAGTATCGTTCTTAAAAATTCAATTAAAAATCGAAATTTTAAGATAGAGACTTGAAATGACGTTCATATGAATGAGAAAGCTTTCATCTTCCAGATGATGTAAATATTTTCTTTGTAAGATAAAAACTCGAAGAGCATCAACCGTAGATCCTCAAAAGAACGTAAATTTCTCGAAAAAGTGGGTTTAATATTTTGATGAAAATATTAGTCTGTTTTAAATTATTTTTTAACAAATGAGGTCTTGTTTGAAGGAGAAATGTCTGTAGTCTTAAGATTGTAAAAAGATCAAAATTCTATGATCATTTTTTGCCGAGATATCGTAATCTGAAGTTAAAAAAACATAAAATATCCACAAAACATAAAATCAAATATTTTCTAGAATAAAATTTAAAATTCGGGCTTCAAGCTGCACTTTCCCATAGTCTGCACTACCCGTGTGCCAAATTTCATGGCTGTAAGTTTCACAGATTCGTCTCGGGGCCGCCCACACACACGCACGCACGCAAACATTCGATTTTATTAATAAGATTATTAACAAAATATTCATTATATGTTTCAAAATGATACATCACCATTCTTTACAGGAACGAAGTTAAGGACCGTTTACTAAGATAGGGTTTGTACCAGCGATCCCTGCCCTGTGGCCGATATTCTACCCACTTAATTATTTTGTAAAGAATTCTCATTTCCTCAATTGATGCTTCACATTGCTCATAAGAATCAGATAACAAAATTAAAAAAATTGTGGCCGCATAATTTTCAAAAAGAAATATTTTAAAATGTTAAGCATTTATAATTTAAATGAGTGCTTATTTAGTTATTTAAGCCTGGAACTCTAGATGGATGAAAAATTATTAACTATTCCAGTTATGAAAATTACCAAATACTAAGCTTTTCAACTCTGTTTAAATACCGAGTAAATGGCGTTTTTAGAGAATGCGTTATAATATTCAATTAAATGTTTTCCGAAACATGGTAGATAAAAAGTCAATAAAAACGCGCTAATATTCCTGGATTAGTACTTCTCAACCTTACGAACATTTAAAATAATAAAATGATATCACATTTGCCATTAAAAACAAATTACATTTATTTCGTTCGTATCACATTATTTAACATTTTTATCTCATTTAATTTAAGCAACGAAATTCTACTTCACGAAACTTTAATTAAGGGCAATTTTCCTTCAGATCTCATGAAATAATATAAACAAGATGTTACGTTCATAAAGCACCCAAGTGTTTTTTTTTTCATGTTTTAAAATCCTAAAGTATATCATAATAAATACTCTTCAAAGGATTTGAAAAAGATAATTTAATTTGGATTCTCCAGTTGCAATTCTTTGTCTTCTAGAAACAACTGTTTCTTTCGTGATCAGAATTACATTTTCTGCAGGGTTGTACTCCGGAATGAGACGTCAAGAAGGGTTGCCAGTGGCGTTTATTTAGCATCACGTGCGAATTATTTTAGGCTGTTCTTAGCTATTCCGGAAACCGAAGGCTCATTCTTTAAGTATTAGGTTAGACGTATCTTTAAAATAGCTTATTTTAAATGGTAATTTTGAGTTATTATATCTCATTTATTATGAAGTCCGAAGACAGTCATTCGTTTAGAATGTAATCTAAGTGTCACTCAGGATGGTTTTCGTAAAGGCAGGCACATAAACAGTGAACTATGGGGAACGAAATGTAACGAATAAATTGGTCCAAATTTCAGCGAATAAATTTGGCGATCGGTTTAAAATTTGGTTGACACGTAAAAAATCCGAAAGCTTATGCAACCGTCCATTGATTTTTGTGTAGAGAATTAATATAATTGAATGAGTTCGAACTCGGTCATTTTTTAGAAGGACTCCAATCCATACTATATTGCGGAACTCAAGTTTCTTATCGCAAATAACAAAATTAAGTTTCATATTCGAACAGAAATTCAGATGATAAAAGATTACAATTTGAAATTTGGGTGTTGTACACATGTAACGAACGACGGCCAACGTAAAAGTTACGAACTTCCTTTGATGTATTACCTATTGCGAACCTTTACAAAGGCAAATAAATGTGTTACGTGGTGTTCATTGCTACATATACATTTATCGAACAACTCCATTCGTTGCCCTTTGTTCGCTATACATATACAGAACTTAATAAATACTCACACTGCCTAGTTTTTTTAGGGTTTAAGGAAGTACTTAGGACGTAATGAAGTAGTATGTTTTCATATTTAATCAATGGGAAAATCGGTAAAAAAATTTATTTCAAGAATTGCCTCCTACCTTTATCTCCATAATTTTATTTTGCCCTTACTTCCTATTAGCTATTAATCTTAGAAACTTATTCATCAAGCATAAGTTTAAAATTGTTGACACAAGTTAAAAACCACTACGACAACCATGACTGAAAAAAGGATTACTAGTTTTGTATAGAAAAAATAGCTTTAAATATCTTATTTTTCTATGCTCTTCACATGAGGCTGATATGTTTTATTTCACTTTAAATAAAACAAAACGTATTTATGAAAAAACTAAATAGAATATGTTTTAACATCTAAACAAGAGACTTTTGCTTGCTTAAAAGGATAATTTTGTTATTAACACCTACCACAGCTGTAAACACTACGTGTGTAGAGTACCTCCTGTACAATATACATTGCCAAATTTCTCATTTAAAGTTAGAAGTACCATACGTATAGTTTAATTGTTGTTTTTATAGTTTGTGAAAATTCTTGTTTGAACTTGTTCGTACAATATTTGCCTTTACAGAATTACAAGTAACAAGGCTCAGTCGGAAAAAATGTACTCAATTTAGAATTCAAGAATAATCTGTAAGGATTTCTAATCAAAATCTTTTATGTATCATCTATCGAGGACTACTCTTCTTCTTAGTGTCTACAGACTTTCAGCTTTTTTGGTTAGCTTCAAAAATTTAAATAAATTTTAAAGGTTGACAGCCAAATTTGGACCCATCTTCAGACTATTGTAGATTTGATGAGATTACCTCACTAAATCTAAATTAAGATTCTTAGAAAAAGAATATAGACTTGTTTCGAGCCTAATTGCTAGCCTTGATAATAATTGTGGTTTTAAGTAGTTTTTAGATCCAACTTATTTGTTCAGCACAAGAAATTTATGAGAACCAATTCTGTTCAAGTTTCTGTACAAAATTATGAAAATACACTTGTTTCGAAACTAATCACTAGCATTGAGAATAATTGTGGTATTAAGTAGCTTTTAGATCCAACTTATTTGTTCAGCACAAGAAATTTATCTGAACCAATTCTGTTCAAGTTTCTGTACAAAACTAAAAAAGTACACTTGTTTCGAAACAATCACTAGCATTTATAGTAATTGTGGTTTTTAAGTAGCTTTTAGATCCAACTTATTTGTTCGGCAAAAAAAAGTTTTGAGAACCAATTTAGACGCTAACTGCACCTTATGAACAACTTTTGCATATCATTTTCATGCACTTCGGCCGCCTGTCCGTTTCACATCTTCGGAGCATTAGATGAGATTGTCTGACTTATTCATTAACAAAGAGATACACAAAGAGAAGTCATTAACAAAGAGATACACTTCTACTGACACTAATCACCAGCAATGATAACAACAATGGATTTAAGCAGTTTTTTATCTCAAACTAACTTGTTTGACACCATAAACTTTTGAGAACCAATTTAGACGCTAATCCAGTGATTCTCAACCTATTTTTCGCACCACGATACACTTTTAATAATTTGAAAATTTGACGGCACACTAACAATAAGATAAATTTAAAAGAATTTTATTTGGATAACTGATTGATGTACCTATAATATCTGTGCCTCAGAGGTAAACCATCATAAGTGAATTTTCTTCAGTGAATTTTCCAATTTTTCATGAAAGCTTTGTGATGGTTTGCCTCTCATTAGGACTTACATATGCGAAGTCAATATTTCCCCCACCATCTTGTTTTGCATATAAGACAGTTTTCCTCAAATATGCTCCATCCAAAATGAGTCACTTATATAAAAATATCAAAATTTAAGAAAATTAACTTATAATGTTTACCTCTGAAGTACAGATATATTTTGTAAAAATAGCATACGAAAAAATTTTCATTGAATTTTAAAACGAAATTGCATTACGAAGTAAAAAAAAACGTTTAACTGCAAATTACATTTATTGCGAAATTTGAGCTTGTTGTTTTTTGATAATTGTTGTTTTTTGATAATTGTCATTTATATTTGGATGTAAAAATGATAATGATACTCTCATTTCGTGATCCAGATTTAAAAGTCCAGAACTGTAATAGTCCAGAGTTACAAGTTACAAGTCCAGAACTGTAATAGTCATGCGCATTGGATCAGCCAGTCCCCACTAGGAAGGTAGAACTGGTTGAACTCCTTGTCTGATGTCGCTTATGTATGGGTATTCACAGTGGCGGTACATTTCAAGAATCTCGCGACACACTTAAGTGCTGCAGCACAGTGGCTGAGAATTACTCAGATAATCGAGTCTTTCTGATCGAGTGAACAATTTGTTTTTGCCACTGTCATATTGCTTGACCACTTGTCCGTTCTGAACCATAATGACAGCTTTCTACAAGATTATTCGAAAAATGTGTGCCTCCTATTAAGAACTTAATTTTGGGGGCGCGGTGGCCCAGATGGCAAGAGCAGAGAGAGGGCTGGTGACCTGAAAGTCACTGGTTCGATGCTCGTCGCTCACAAATCCACTGCCGTGTACACTGGTGGTGGCTGGTGCACGTAAAATCTGTCGTGGCTGCAATGTCCTCCAAGTTCTTAAATATACTTCTGGAGGTGCGGGGTCAAGTGTTGTGATCTCGTCACTTGACTCGGTTCTTAATTACGGAATGGTCCTTTGGCCAAATCGGACTCCGACCCTCGTGGTGCCAGTCAAAACAGGAGCCGCACCTTCATAGCCCATAGCCTTCGGGACTTGATCTGATGTTGCTGTCGGTCAAGTGGCATAAGCAACAACAATTTCTATAACTTAATTTTATGAAAAATGGATTGCCACTGACGGCCACGCCACGCTATTCAAATCGTTGGAAACATCCTAGATGGAAATTAAAACAAGTTGTTTTGTTTCCTTGAACGAACACATTACATGACAATAAACCTCTCTGGAGAGTGGGCTTTTTTTAGTCCAATAAGTCTAAAAATGTTCACTTTCACTCTCCGAGTTGAAAGGATCAGATCGAATTGAATTGGAAACAAGGGCAATTGCATTGCAAGAGGCAAGATTTTGTTATTTCTTTAAAAACGTGGAGAAACGGCTATTTAAATCCTCCTTATGTGGTGTATATTTCGATAAGAGGCCAGTTACTGAGACGGACTGACTTTGGACAAGATCGATTGATTCGTCTTCAAGGGAACATTATAAAACTTGCAATACTTTAAAAGAATCTTCGTAAAAATTCTAGACATATTTTGTAACAATTAATATTGAATTCGTTGTGAAAATGATCGGTAACAGGGAATTACCACATATTTGTGAACTAACATGTGTATGCTATTTTGATATAAATTAATAATATTTTCTTAGATTTGTTGAATTTGAAAGAAAATTTGGACGATTTGAAGAAATCACATGAAACATAACAAATAAGATTTATTTTTCAAAGTAGTTAATTTCCGCATTTTTCAGTGAAAAGGAATTAATTACTTTGTTTTTCTCGAAGTAATTAAGAGACAGATCTGACCCATTTTTGGCTCAAACTAGAGTAAACTGATTCAATAAGTGCGGGAAACAATAAAATAAACTATGACATTTTTATCCTTTAATTTTTGATATCGATAAAAATAACATTTATGTAAAAAAATATTTTTTTGCCAGTTTTCAGTCGTTATGTTTATTTAATTTCGAAATTATAAATATTCCTCGTGATCTTTGTAAATTGTTTTAATCTGTATTAATTACTTAATGCGTGTGTGCGCAGTTTCAAATAATTAATTTCAACTTTCTCTCGTGTCTTAATAAACACAAGAGATCTAACATTCATTAACTGTGAATACCTTTTCCAGGTTTTAAATACCTCAAGTACACCTCCCCCCTGTTCGTAAATATTTTACGAAGGATTTGAAAAAGATAATTTAATTTGGATTCTCGGATTGAAGCTCTTGTGCTCTTGAAACAACTGTTTCATTCGTGATCAGAATTGCATTTTCTGCTGGGTTGCTTTAGGAGAGAACCGCTGGGAAAAGGCTGCAGCGACGGGATTTTAGCGCCCTTTTGGCAATAGACTAAGAATTATTTTATAGCAGTGGTTCTCAACTTTTATATATATATAAAAGTATATATGTATGTATGTAAGGTTAAGAACCACTGCTATATATATATATATATATATATATATATATATATATATATCGTTTTACGGAATGTTTTATTGAATGTCAAATGAGGAAAATAAAGATGTACACCTGTAAAAGCAAGTAACTTTAATTAATAAACACTCAGAACAATATAAATTGCAAAGCCGAATTATAAATTATAACACTACATCATAGGGCACAACCTCTTACCTCGGCAATTCACCAGCAACTGAACTACCATATGACAACTACAGCTGATATACCCATAGGGGAAAAAAAGGGAAAACCATTTAGGGAAATCTTTATGGATTAACCCTTTCTAGGGAAAAGAAATAGGGAAAAATATGGAATTCTCTGCTTGGGAAAAATGAGGGGAAATTTAAAAAATAGGAAAAACATTCCAACTTTAATGTTAACTTTATGTTAACCATAATATTTATCTAATTCAACAAAATTTTAAAAAAATACAGGAAGGTATACAGTTTTTAGCATATATTCTACTAAAAAAGACCGATCTTCAACCACTATGTAATAAACTGAGAAACAAATAAAGAATAAGCATAAAAGTATATTGCTCCAATTAACAGAAAATTTTTCTAACAATATGTATTACTTCGTTTTATAATTAAATGTTAATGTTCAGTTTGGTTTATTCGGGCTGGATAGGGTTATGTTATAGATGTCTATCTTTTATTCTGTGACATTTCCTTATTGCCTGTTTCCGTTTTAAGCGTTTCTTAAATTTAAAATTTTTTGTTGCATATTATATATATATAAGCATAATATATAATAAACATAATGTATATAAAACATAATACAAAAATACATATAATATGCATATTATATGTATACCTCCAATAATAGATATGCTACGCACAACTATTATTGGAGATACTGAACTAAAATAGAAGGGGCCGTTATAATTAATATTACTATTAAATGCACAAATATTTACTTTTATTACATATGTATGATAAAAAATAATTATAATATGGATATAAATTAGTATTTTCATAATTTCTAATGAATTTAAAATATTTAAAAGTAAAAAAAAATCACGACATATTTCTAGAAACACTTGGGACATATTCGAGGAATACTGTTTAAAGACCACAGTTTTAGAGCGCATAAAGAAAGTGGCTAATCTACATCATTACCTGGGAAATGTACGTTAGTTTTTTTTTTTTTTTGTCTTAAAGACTTGGTAGTGGACCATTATTTTTAGATCTATAATTTTAATTAAACTGCATTGATATGATACAATGGCTTAAATTTTTTGTATACAAATGATAACTTGTTTCTCTATTTCATGATATACGTCATATATTCATATAATGTCTATCCGTAGGGTTTTACTACATACCGTTTTGAGAATCGGGATGATAAATTTATTAGACTTAAAATACGCAAAAAGCTGTTAACCTACATGATTTAGCTTACTAGCCCACAGAAACTTTACATTCCATAATATCCATCACGTAATGTCACATTTCTATCACATATTGTCTAAGAAAACTTTAGTATGAATGAACAGCTAGAATAATATTATCGATTTATTATACATCCGATATAATACAGGGTGTCCGCGCTAAAAGTACCCAACAGTTATGGCTTGTTTTTATGGAACTACCTATTAAAATTTTTTATTAAATACTTAAATCGAAAGAACATCTCACCAAGTTTTAATATGAATAGTTTTTGATGTGTGCACTTTTTGTAGCACGACAAACGTCTAAACGGTAATCCAGTTCTCCCCAAGAGACGAATTACTCTCCAAGTTACACTGCTGGCCACTGTAAATACAACACACTGAAGGAAACATGCAAATAACATGAAATTTACAACATGCATTAGCGGAGGTGAGATATGCAAATGATTAGAATTTCAGCGCAGACACACATCACGAACGCCTGTGGCGCTACTTCAAAGCGCTATTTAAGGCTTGGAGATTTCGACGATTTCAAGTTTGGCAATTGTGTTTTTCTTGTGGTTTTTTCAAAAAAAACGATCAATTATGCCTCGTCGAAAACAGCGATCATCTTTTGATCAAGTATCCGAGTTCGACAGAGGAAGGATCGTGGCCTACCGAGATTGTGGATTATCTTTCAGGGAAATCGGTAGTCGTGTTGGACGAAACCAAACAACTGTAATGCGGATATGTGATCGTTGGATGCAGGAGGGTACGACGGACCGACGTGTTCGATCGCATCCACCTCAGCGCACCACTTCATGTGATGACAGGCAAATTGTGCGCATGGCAGTGACGGATCGCTCAGTCACATCTCGAACCATAGCACAGCACATGCAGTCTGTAACGCATCATCCAGTGGTCTGTCCGCAAGACGTCCATTGCTTTGTCTACCCTTGACGCAGAATCACAGACGTCTCCGCCGCCAATGGTGCGATGACAGAAGGATGTGGACGGCAGAATGGAATGAAATTGTCTTTACTGACGAGTCACGCTTCTGTCTGCAACACCACGATGGTCGCATTCGAGTCTGGAGACACCTTGAAGAGAGGATGCTGAACAGCTGCGTTATGCACCGCCACACTGGTCCTGTACCGGGTATTATGGTATGGGGCGGTATTGGATATCACTCTCGCACACCTCTAGTACGCATTGCCGGTACTTTAAACAGCCAGCGCTACATCTCCGAGGTGTTGGAGCCAGTTGTCCTTCCTTACCTTCAGGGCTTGCCCATAGCCATATTTCAACAAGATAATGCGCGACCACACGTGGCACGCATTGTCCAAAGGTTCGTCGTCAATCGCCAGATTCAATTTCTTCCCTGGCCGCCTCGCTCTCCGGATCTTTCGCCGATAGAAAACATGTGGTCTATGGTTGCTCTACGATTGACCCAGATTCCATCCCCAGCTGCCACAGCAGATCAACTTTGGCAACGTGTGGAAGATGCTTGATCTGCTGTACCCCAAGAACGCATCCAAAGTCTCTTTGAATCAATGCCGAGGCGTGTGGCAGCGGTGATCTCCAACAATGGCGGCTACTCTGGCTACTGATTTTGGCAGGAACCACACTTCACAGAAGTCTATAAATTTAATCATTTGATACTTGGTCAACATGTTATCTACAAAATAAATTTTGTTGTGATATCTCTTGTCTTTCTTGGTGTTGCAATTTGGGTGGCCAGCAGTGTATTAGAATCCAAGTTATTGGACGAATTACTTGAATGATACGCTTCTTCAACTCATACACAGTTTGATTTTTTGTTTATGCACATTTTTTTTTGTTTATACACTTTTTTTTGTTTTTACACTAATAACTCCTGATATGCTACGAAACACTTGGAGAGAAGTGGATTACCGTTTAGACGTTTGTCGTGCTACAAAAATTGCACACATCGAAATCTATTGATATTGAGATGTTATTTCTATTTAAATAATTTTTCTTTTAAATTCTAATGGAGTAAAAATAAACTATAACTTTTGTATACTTTTAGCCCGGACATCCTGTATATCCCAGTCTTGTAGGGTATTACCTTCAACATATAAACTTCTAGCGAAATTTCGTATTCATACCAGCTCAGAAATAAAAAATATCGCGCTTGATGGATCACCTTAGTGTTGAAAAGACGAAAACAAATGTTTTAAATATTATAGGAGGTTCTCTTATGGATGACATTTAATGCAAAAAAAGGTTGTACGTAACCAGAAACTTTTCCGTAATGAAATCAACAAAGATCTAAATAAAGACACAGTAAAATGCATTTATACTGAATTTTATATGAATTTATATGCTCTTTTAAGTCTTTTTGAACATATCGAATACCCTTTTTACATCAAATAATCCTTACAAACTTTCAGTTTTCTTTGAAATAATTTATTTATTATTATAGGCAATGATGGTATTTGAGTCTTAAATGTTAGATATTCTTTCATCGGTTTTGAGGTATTCATAGAATTTTGTGTCTGGTGGATTAATTAAGTGCTTTAATTTTTTTTTGAAAGATAATTAATTGAAAATAATTAAATAAAATCGACTGGCAGACTTCATAAAATTAATTTTTTTACGTTAGAAAATTGATCTTCGAAATAAAAAAAAATCTCACTGAGCGAAATTTTTTAAATGCTAGGAATGAAGTACAATGTTGGCCAAACAAAATAATTTTTTTGGAGATTATTTGGAGAAAAGAGAAGTATAAAATATTACTGATTTTACACAAGATTTGAATTATTTTACATTTTTAAAACAGAAATAATAAATTATAAGCAATAACCATATTTTTAATCTGAATCAGCTTCTCTTCACCCTATATTTTCCATTTTTCAAAAATTAGCCAAAATTTCTTTACATCGTCAAATTTTATCTCTAAATCTTATATGCACTTATTTACATCTCATTTCAATTCTTCTAGTATTTCTTTCATAGAAAATTAAAGGATTTTTTTTTTGCACTTCACTTTTAATTTGATATATTTCAAAAATATCAAAAGCTATATTTTATAATCTTGGCTTTAAATTTTTTTTTCAATCTACTTGGTGCGGCAGAATGGATTCTCACAAAATAACTGGTAAGGAAGGGTTGGGGTGGTTTGGCGCGGAAGGTGGAAGCAGTTCGGGTGGATTTCCTAGTTTCCAGTAGACACCATGAGCTGGTCCGGTGAACATCGCGGTTTTGGTGTCGAGGAGTTTCTTAAAAACAACGATTCTGTTACCGCGGCACAAACTGTATTTCGGACGTGATTCAGGCAATATGCAACTGAACTGATATCATTCCTGATCGAAAAGCAATCCTGCGATGGGTTTCATTACCAAAGTGTGTCTGCCTTACCAAAGGAACCAAGTGGTCATTCACGGAACATTATAACACCTGAAACTGTGCGATGAGTCCTTAAGCCGACTATTCGTGAGGAAGTTGCCACCAATTCCCCAGAGATGACCAACAGAGTGATGGACAGAACGGCTTCGGTAGTGCATAGCAAATAACGGACGTCACCCGAGAGATACTATTTTCAAAATCTAGTAGGAAAAAAACTAGATTATGAGTTCTTTTAGAGAATGCAAAGATTTTCCCTGTCAGTTGCTTCGTTTGTTTTTTCTTATCCTTTACATTGTAGGAATCTATCAGAACTGTCTCCTAATCATAACACGTAATAATAAATACAAGATAAAAAGAACTTTCTATATACCATGTTTTTAAATTTTCTGTTGAATCATATAAACTTGATAATTCTACGTATTAATAAATACTTTTTAAAAATATTTTGATGAGTTATCCCATCAACTTGAAAGAAAATGAAGTTAATTGGAATTTAACTTGCGTTTAACTTTTCGTTCCCGTCCCGGTCGACAGATGGCTGCACAAGTCTACAAAACAAAATTAACTGATAACATTAAAATCATGGTAAAAAATCTGATTAATTATGGCTAAAAGTATTAAAAAATGCATTGTCATCGTGTTCTGAGCTATTCTAAAAGTTTCAAATGTCTAGTCAGTCGGGAAGTTAGTTAAAAACCGATTGCAAGATTTGTACTGGACAAACACACAACCACTCACAAACAAGAAAGCAAGTTAATAAAAATATAGTAAAAATGCAAAATATTATGCTCAACAACTAACCAAAAAAATCCATTTCAAGGCACACCTCTGAATTCAGTGTTTGAGACTTAAATTTTCTGGGATTTCTATAAACATAAGTCGTTAATTACGGCAGGAAATGTATTTAAACTTTTGTGCCTCTCGGCATCCAGCATTCAGAAATGGTGATTATTTACCACAGGAGTGTTTAATAAGCTCATAAATTTTCCGTGACGAATATGTTAAATATGTTTAGAGGTTATTAATTTAGATTTCCCAAAAGGAACGTCGTATTTTACTTGTTAATTTCACAGTCTGAGTATAGCGGCGGGAGAACAGGGCATGAATTATTTCTTAAGCTACTGTCAGATTTATTGATAGCTAATTTATAAATGAATGTCTTTTTCAAGTCTGGAAAAGAAATTTTTTGTCTGTAATTTATTTATTTTTCCATATATGTTAGATCGTTATCGACAGCTGAGATGTAAACACCTACCACTTGGTATTTTTCATGAGGTAAAATATTAATTGAATAACAAGTTTCAATATAATGGTTTACACTTTTTCAGAAACTCTATTATACTTATAACAACATTAGTTTCTGAGCTGCAATATTGTACTGCATGAACCCCACCATCTTTTTTCTTTATTTTATTATTTATTTATTTGTGTGTTTTAAAAGGGGATATTCCCTTTTCTAAAGAACTCGTTTCCTTTTAAAAGTTTAATCTTCTCCCATTTTTCCTCCCAGGATTTAACTATGATTGCAATGAATTATGCGACATTGGTTTTTTACGAGTGTTTGGTTGTGGATGGGGGAAAAACAGAACTTTTTTTAGCATACAGATGCAAAAATTTTTTTGTTTATATTAAAATTTGCGGGAAACTCCTGTCACTGTCCTGTCTCTGCTTCTAATGAAAAATAACAAGGAGAGTTATTCAGTTCTATAAAGTGTATATGAAGTCTATCGTGTCTCTTCGCTGTCATTTATCCTAAACTCGAATTAAACAGAAGTTTCGCCTAATTCAGTACCTTTCTGTGTAATTCTCATTTCGTAAGAATCGTTAACAGGAATTCTTGGAGTAGCTTTCTAAGATATACAGATATGTTTAGGACTCTTTATATTATATATTATTTTACCCCGATTTTAAAATTTTCTGTATACTGGGTGAAATTTTTAAGGAAGGAAAGACTGCTTACCCAAAGATAGATATAAGGCTTTTCTTTTCCTTCTTAACCTTTTTAGGTGCAACAATATCCATCGTTTGCAGGGTGCAGATTTTACCCCGATTTTTTTAATCTAAAGAATCTCGAAAATTTTTCCAATAAAAGGTTGCAAAATGTTTTTACTTCTTTAAACTGATAATAGATGGCAGTACCATCCATTTTCTGCTCATTTTACTAGATTGAATGCAAGTGAAAGAAAAACTATATTTAGGCGTTTGCACTGTGCAAACGGCGCCCCTCCAAGGGTTAAAGGTATAACCATATACTTAGAGGAAATCCTTGAGGAATTGACTGCGCAGTTTCAAAGCTTGAGGATTTCCCGGTCATGCGTTAGGAAGCCTCGAGACCCGTGGCGGACTGTACAGCCCCCAAATTCTCGATTAAAATGTGACTCTCATACTCTTTTGTATCTAGCCCCCAATTGTTATAAGCCTTCTGTTACAGGGGTAAGAAGGTAAGTTCTGGTAGAGTTTCTGTAGTTACTTAGGCAATTCTTTAGGTTGGATCAGCAGATTTTTTAAAGGTATTTTTAAGGTGAAAAGTGAATCGTTGCTCTTATTTTTGTAAATTGTTTTGAGAACTGCGAGCGCGACTACTTAACAGACCTTACCTTCGTCAAAGCCATACTGCCGTTCGCTGAAGCAATTTTTTTATTTAAAACAGAACATCATTCAGTCACACTTTTACAGTAGTAAAAGTGTATTCAAGCAGAATACTCTAATGCAAAATATCGCCCTACTTTGAATTTCAGACAGTTTACCCAAAAATTCACCGTGTTCCTTTTCCTTCTTTTGATTTTATATGTATTCACTTTTGTTCGATAAAACTTGGAAGATTTTTACATTTTTGAAGCTTCACTGAATTTCCGAGGACGAGCAACAAAATATTGCTTATTATTATCAGCAAACATGCTTCCTTTCTACTGATCATAATTTTTAGTTTAATGAATTCTCGACACGTCAGCATCGTTGTAACTACCGAAACTAAAATAACAAATTACATGCACATGCTTAAAGTTTATCTACGTGGAAGTAAACAAAATATTATGATTTGCAACGCCCCCTTCCATTTCATAGCTTTAGAAATATGGCTCCATTATTCTGCTCTGTAACAACATATATTCAGAAACGGTCATTATTAAAATAGACGGATTTAATAGGGCTATAAATCCCGAAAGACGAATAGCATAAACACAGGAGAGCTATTTGTTTCGAGTTTTAAAAGCTGATCGTATATTTCTAGCATTTTGTTTCTGAATCCTAAATTTACACAGTGCAGACTTTCTAGCACAGACGCTAGATTATTAATAGTTGATGCTTAGATAAATAGTTGTAGGCAGATAAAAGTAATTAATTGACTATCTGATGCCTTGAATATTTTTAATATTATTTTACGTCCCTTATTTTTCAAAGAAAATTTTTACATTTGAATATAGATAACGTTGAAGATGTTTACTCATATTTAGAACATTTTTTTCCCTCTACAAAATTAATATTTTAAATTATAAAAATATATTTATTAGTTCATCCAGATGATCTTATCTCAGTTCTATTTGCCTACACGTAAGGATTCAAAAATAAGAGGTTGTTTCTTAACCCCTTTTGCGATAGCAAGTTAATATTTTACTTCACAGATATAAAAAAAAATCCAGGATTTATCAAACTGCTAATAATATATATAATTCCATCTTTCTCGAGCAAAATGAGGATTTTATCAGATGCCTACGATCAAAGGTGAACAAGATTGTGTTTCAAAGACTTAAATTTGCTTTATTCTATATTATATACAGTTATTTTAAAAAGAAAATAGATTTTTGAAATAGCTACTAAAGTTTTTTACCTTCACTCTCAGAATTCATACTTTAATCTCAAAATGCGATTGGATTGATCTATGTAAATTTACTATTTTTCAAAACTACCTCTTTAACGGCATGATTTTTTAAAAAACGGATGAAGGGTATACCGATGGGTAATAGTTTTTCCAGCGTCTTTGAAAACATTTTCTTACATTCTTACAAAACAAAATTTCTTAACTTAAACGTTTCCGGGTTTAGGTATATCGATGACCTGATAATTTTTAACTGTAACAATTTGGAATTTCTAAATCAAATCTACCCATAGGAATTAACTTAAAACAAAACTAATGAAGATAATCATTATGTAGCTTATTTGGATATTAAAATTAAAATTCAAGAGAGCGGAATAAAAATCGGTATATATGATAAAAGATTGGATTTCAACTTTGAGGTTATTACGTTCACTAATTTCCAAAGCAATGTAAACTATAAAATTTATTATAATTTCTTTCACTCACAGTTTTATGGAATAAAAAACATTTGCAATCACAGCGATGATTTTTTGGCGGCGTGTAATAATTTCGAGGAAAACCCATGCAAGAATTATTTCCGTAACAATTTTGGTAATCTAAAATTATTAAAAAAATGGCATTTGGACTCGGGTGTATATTAAAGACCATTAAGTTAGGATTTTCTGGTTTCACATTTTCTTTCAATACTTATTACTTTGCATTTCAATTGGGTGTGGCACTGTAGTTATACTGCGGTGCTGCAATTCTTAAGGTTAAATTGTTCACTTTTCGCTACAACCGTCACTTCAGAATTTATCGAGGTAGGGTGAGTGTGCTCTTGTATTTTTGTTCTATTCATTTGTGTTCATTTTAGGAATGTATTTTTCTATTTATTTGACTATCTGTTTCCATGGGGTGATCTCGGGGTCTTGGGATGTCTTTTGGCTAGACCCGCATCCTATTCAGAAATTCCCCCCTTGAGGTAATTGATTCGGTTAGGCATCCTGGTGAAGAGACCGGTCGTTTTCCTCATTATATAGTTGTTTTTGCATGTTCTAGTACTGCTACAGAATCTTGCATTTATGGTGTGTTTAGCTCTAAGTGCAGGATTTCTGTTTATTTCGTTTGGCTGTCAATGCCTTCTTCCTGTTATATTCTATCTTATTTTTCTGTTGAATCATTTACAATTTACTAGTTATAGTCATAATAAAAGTTTTATATTTAAAAAAAGTCAGCTGGTAAACAAAAATTACTATCAATGGTAAGTGATCCATTGTTTTACAAAACACTCAGCGTCATTTGAAAATAAATGAATATATATATATATATATATATATATAACGTTTAATTTAATTCTTTACCATATTTACTTATTATTAATCGTCCATTTTTTCATGGCAGAAAATTGCACGTATGTAACTGCTGCTTAAAATTCAACGTTATAATGTCACATAAAAAGCAAAAAAATTGCAAGCACATTTTGCAGTACCAGACATGATAGGAAACTATAACAGACCACAGTTATTATTATTTTTATCTAAAAATATCAAAAAAAGTATATTTTTGGCGTATTTGAATACTTCTCATATGTATAAGTGCATTTATCGTAAACGCTGGTAAATATTCCTCTACTTCTTATATCTTCAGTTTTTACATTCAGAATTAATTCCGTTGGACAAAAGTCAAAAAGTCGAATATTTTAATAATGAAGGCGGAGTGACAATTTGACTTCGAGCTCCACAGATTTAACACCCTATTTATTTATTACTACACATTAATTTTTATTCGCTGCAAAGACCGTTTTCACAAGCAGGATAGTTCTTACCAGCTCAACGACAATATAACTGACTGCAAAAACAGACGAAATTACTTCCAGCTTTTAGAAACTAATTTCATTAATAGTGACAAATAACTTTTATTCGCATTTATAGTTAAAGAGACTCCAGCTCTTATTTGCTAAGTAAATAGCAAAGACTGAGAAGAAGAAAAAAAAGAAAAACCCATTTTCCTTTCATTTGTCTAATCTTGAGTCATTTGTTTCGTGTTCCTTTAGACAAACGTTAGTTCCGAAAGAAACTATTTGGGTTGCTGTAGAAAAGAAATTCAAGAATGTGCCAATATGCACCAAGTTGGCGATAAAATTCTCTGTTTACTTAGTAATTTTTAACGACTTTGTATCAAAGCGTAAGTTATTTTCAAGGAGTACTCTAGATATTTAACCTGTAATGAATATATGATATAGCGTATGAAACATATTTTCAAAATTTCAATTTATTTAAATTAAGTTATGTGTGCAACTAATTTTTATGATTGCATATTAGATAGTTTTCCTAGTGTATTTGAAATATTGAGACTTGAAAATCAGTTTCGGCTGCTATTGTGACTGATTTCGTTTCTTAAATAGCGGAGCCACATTTCTGATAACAGTCTATGCGTAGAAAAAAAATTTTATCAATATGTATTAATATTATTAGTTGTTCAGTTGCAGCCATTTACAAGAGTTCAAGTTCCAGTTAATTATATTTTTCCTTTCAAAATAATTCTCTAATGACAGACAATGTTCATTTCCTCTTTGAAATCAGTAAACCACCTAATACCCCCTGCTTCCACTACATCTACCCATTTCTTTAAAAAACAAACAAATAAAAAAAACGGTCAATTTCTTCAGTGCATTTGTCTTTTTCGTTATCCAAAACTACGAAGTAGCTATTTTTTCTTTATTGGTAGAAGTAACTTCTCTTAACAGAAGATAGAGACGTCTTGATCACGTATGCTTTTTCATAAAAGATAAAAATGACACAGATAGTTTCATTCCTTTTACACGTGTTTAGAGCCACATAATCAAACTAGAGTAAACTTTTTGAAAAAAAAGCCTTAAAAAAATAAATATTTCACTTCCAGCCGAGAGATGGCAGCAGCGACATTTGTCAAGAGCACTTGTAAGGTTGATGGTAAATAAGCTATGAAATTTGATTTAAAATAACCGTAAGGGCTTGTTTAGATTGCTTCCGAACCGTAGGGTTGAGTTCCTCAATGGCCTCGGATTTTTAACATTGACCTGTGATTAGTTTGACGTATCACGTGGTCATTGTTATGGTCATTTGTTAATTTATTTAACTCTGACACTAAGCTTCCCATTTATATCAGTGTGAACAAAACTTAATTGTTATTAGCGAGCGTTCCTGTTATCACCTTTTAGAAGTTATATTTCACCAAATCTAGAAACTTTGAAATTTTGCATCGAGTATTATAAATAATCAGTATACTTTCATACGACTTTGTCCCCAAAGTTGTTGAAATTTTTATGTAACCAAATAGTGGCTAATTAGAACTTCAGCCTAATATACCCAAGTTAGGTTTAATCTTTAGCCCGATTTTATTTATGCGTTTATTCCAGGTTACCATATTCCTACAAATATGATGTAATTGCTCGCAGTTTTTTCATTATTTAAACTTAGAGTTTATATTATTTAATAACACTGTTGAAGCAATAGATAAGATAATATAATAAAATGTAGAAGTGAATGCAAAATTCAATGATTTCAAAAAAAAAAAAAAAAAAAAGAAATCGAGAAAAGAAAAGCATTTAATACTTTAGTTAAAGTCTGTAATTTAAGCAATAAAACATTTATTTACTAAAACGAAAAAAAAAATTCAGAAGTAGATTTATTTTCAGTATTTGTTACTATATAAAGAAATAAGAAATCTAAATAACAAACGTCTGCGTTGACATAAAATATTAAGCATGTAGAGGAGGCAAATAGGAAGAAAAAAAAGTTTTTCCCAGAAATATTGTTTACATTATAATTGTTTCCCAGAAGAAAAATATCAAAAACCAGGTCCGATGAAAAAAGAAACACCAAATGAAGATTTATTTCCCGGAAATCTCCAGAACGCGTAAAGAAATGCGGATTATTTGCAGAAGAAAAATTGTAGGTAAATATTTACGAGTTAAACCGAAATAATGTATCAAAAGAAGGTTTCATTTTGAAAGGAAGTGCTAGAATATGAAATTAATTTATTTTTTCATGTGTACAACTTACGTTCACCGAAAAAAAATTATAAAATAGCTTTAGGGATTCATGTTATATTAAAATGGTTTTTAACGTCATTTTCCTGTATTATTTTAAAATGTCCAAATTTTAATATAAATTACATGTGTGTATCATTACCAAAATTGGGAAGAGAATTTTGTAGATTATATGACTAATTTCCAACAAATGTACCAAAATCACATACATTAGTTCTCTGTTAAGGATTTTCCTTGAATATAGTGCTGAGCCCGTAGAAAACGACACAAATTCGTTCAGCTGAACAGAGTTGCTTCAACAGCAATATTGCTTCCGGAAACAGAAAAAATATCCTCGACGAATGAGAAAGGGGAAAGAACTCCGTTATGAGCGATGACTACTCTGTTATGATCAATCCTTCCTCAATCCTCGTTACTACCTTACGTACTTTGTTGAGCGAATTCTTATCATGTGCTACGGGTTTTAGAGTTGAGTTGGTTGAATGCACTAAGGTAATTTTTTTCTGTATGAAGGCTGGTTAGACCAGGACCTACTGCTTAAAGCCGGTTCCGAATAGCTACAATCATCCATGGCAACAGTGGGACTCGAACCCACAGGTCTGGTACGGTAGGCTACAGCCATAGGCCCTGTTCACATAGAATTCTTTGTGTAGGGCCTATGCTAATAGGCCCTTAGCTTTTCGGTCATCGTTCGGCTACGGGTTTAACCTTTTCCTTACGGGGTGGGATAGCATGTATCCCAAGAATGAATGAATGAATATATATATATATAAACCCCATTGATGGCCGTTCTACAGAGGGAATCGGAAAAATGGGCCCCGTAAGCTAAAGGTAAAGACTGTCTGGTTTAATAAAACGCATAAACAAACATATCTTGTATGTATTTATCCATAAACGTGGTTTTACTTGATTGTTAACTATTCTTTAAGGAGATTCAGAATTCTAAAGAAAAAAACACATTATTCTTTTAACAAACGTAAGAAATTTCAGAACTAAACGCAACACCGGATGTCTCAAATCGCCACTCTAAAAAATACGCATCTAAAATTCCTTGCAAGGCATTTCGACGAAATGTAGTAGAATACTCTTTTGTCCATTTTCATGTAACTTTTCTATCATAAACTCTATTAAATGGGCTTTTTTAATTCAGAATTAAAATTCTAGAAACATTTTTCCAGTAGCAAAAAATACCTTGAAAAGGATTTTTCTGTTTTTTTAAATAAAAATTACTAAAACTTTTATATTATTTTTTAAAATAAATTTTGAAGAGAAATTGTTTTTAAAATGCTCCTATGCACAAATGTTAATAAAAAACATTGAAGTAGAATAGTTGTTATCACCAAATGTATCAAAAACTAAACATACTTTAAATATTGATTTTAGTTTTTTCAAACAAATTTTTTACATCTATAATGATATTTTTATAAAAATACATTTGGAAGCAAAATATTATTTCAAAATGTGCGAAAATAAATTAACCATTTGCATCCTAACACAACATACAATATACTAAAAAACCTAAATTCTTTTTAATGTTATTATTCTGAATAGATATAAAAACTTGCATGCAAGTATTTTTTCTTCACATATAATTTATATGATGTTATATACATGATTTCGTTTATATACATAAAAAATTGCTTCAATCTAAATGTTTTCTTTAGCTGCTATGCATCAAAATTCATGAGGTGATAACTATTTTCTAATAAACCGAATTTCATTTTTTCTTTTCGAAAAGTTTTACATAAACCGTACTTAGTTATTTCAATATAAATGACTCTGCAGAACGTGATTCTGCACTAAATTAAAAGCAAAAACATTTTAGTTAAACATTTAAACTCATAACATCTTAATTTAATCATATCGAACAATTGTGGTAAAATTCATCTATTATAGGACATTATGTATGTACGGCAACTTAAATATAAACAAGCAACGTTATGCTAACAATCGAATCCCTACATCTGGATTTTATCGATTTTTACCAACTTTATCTTACTCATACAAAAGCGATGTTTCCTCGCCAATTTTAAAGGAGAATATCTCTAAATCTATTCGCCTTAAATTCTAAGCAATGTTTTCGAGATGCGAAATCGTTGTTCAGAATTAGAATATTGAAACAGAATTCCGATTCAAAACAGAATTCTAATTCTGAAAATAATTAGAATATGAAATCAGAAGTAAAATATGAAACAATAATGTTCTGTAAGATAGACGTTTGCACAGTTAAACAAATTTGAAGAAGTTACATCTTATGACATTTGAATTTAAATCTAATTAAATTCTCCAAATCGAAAATCGAATAAGTTTTCAGATGCCCAATTTTAAAATTTGCGAGAAAGATTCATTTTCGAAGGAATAAGATGAAGATAAACCTTTTTCTACCTTAATGCTTAAAAATAGACAATTTCGAGTATGCAAAATTAAAATTCTTTTTGCCAAAGAATTGAATAAATCCGATAAAGGGTGGATCATTTATGTGTATTTTTGAGAAACTGCCTCTTTGCTGTAGGAGTTATCCTAAAATATACCTTTTATTCTGCCTAGTTTTCCTTTCTATCAGTCCATTTGTTCGGTATCAAAGGGCTGAGAAAATACCTTACTATGATTTGCAGTTATTTGTTTCTGGAGTGAAATATTTACTGCATTATTGCTTTCCCCCGAGACATATGTGTCTAGTCCCATTCTGTCAAAAATAGCTGAAATGATTTCACTCTCTTATTCTTAGAGTACAATAAAAATGATAAATAGTATTCATAACGCTAAGAAACCTAGCAATTATGAAAAGGATGTTCTATGTCTTATGAGACAAAGCATTAGATTTCCATGTTTTCATACTATTACTTCCTATGACTATGGAATCATGTGCAGGAGTTTAATTGCAAAAGGATTACCAACTTCTGTAAAAAAATGAAGTTCGCCTCACGGGACAAGTTAAGGATTTTTAATGAAAAATAATTGTGTTCCCTTAATGCAAAAACATCCTATGAGTATGAAAGTATGTATAGAAGTGCAATTGTAAAAGGATTACTAATTTTAGTTTAAAAAAATCTGGTTTGCTGAACTGGAAAAGTTAATGAATTTTAATGAAAAAATTTTGCTTTTCCAAAATGAAAAAACATCCTATGATTCTGAAGTATGTAGAGAGATTTTAATTGTAAAAGGTTTACTAACTTTTGTAAAAAAATAAAGTTCACTTTACGGGAAAATTTAATGATTTTTAAGGAAAAATAATTGTCTTCCCATAATGCAAAAACATCCTATTTGTATGAAAGTATGTATAGAAGTTTAACTGTAAAAGGATTACTAATATCAGTTAAAAAAAATAAGGTTTGCTGAACTGGAAAAGTAAATGAATTTCAATGAAAAATAGTTGCTTTTCCAAAATGCAAAAACATCCTATGAATATTAAAGTATGTACAGAGGTGTAATTGTAAAAGGATTACTAACTTTTTTTCTGTAAAAAAATAAAGTAAATTTTACGGGAAACGTTAATAATTTTTAATGAAAAATAATTGTCTTCCCATATTGCAAAAAAATCCTATGAGTATGAAAGTATGTATAGCAGTTTAATTATAAAAGGATTACTAACTTCAGTAAAAAAAAAAACAAGGTTTGATGTACGCGAAATTCGAATAAATTTTATGAAAAATAGTTACTTTTCCAAAATAGAAAAGCATCACACGAACAATCGCTGAATTAAAAAAAAAATAAATATTTGAATTTTCGGCAATTGTACTCATTAAGATATTTTTAAATTTAAAAAATCAAATACTGATTTATTTTTTACAGTTGACAAAATTAAGCATAAATAATATGATAATGAATTTTTCACTTAATTAGAAGAACAAATATACTTTTTCCTAGTTTAGTCTTTTTAATTTCTATAATTAAATCATGATAAATTTTTATTTCTATTCATAAGCCAATCTGTTTTCTGTATCAAAACTTTCGATCTTTTTTTTAGGCTTCCTATTAAACAAAACTATAGAAACAGCGACGAAAATATATAAGAAACACAGTAATTATCTATTGCAGAGAAAACTGTAATTTCTGATAATTGTTGTAATATTCTCTCTCCCTTTAAATTCCTTTATATTTAAAGTTCGTATTCACACTGGAAAGTTATTTTACATAAATGAGATGCATTTTCAGACACATCGATGTTTTAAAATCCTAGATCCCCAATGCTTTGCGTTTATTTGCAGTTTTTTCTTTATGCACTGGGAATGTCAGTATTTTCTTTCAAATATCAGAGTTAAAATTTTCAGAGGAACAATGTGCATTCCCGTAAAAATGTTTTTTTGTAACATTCAACCAGGCATGATATCTATTTGTTTCACATCACAAAATAATAATAAGCAGTAATCAAGAAGGAAATCATGTTAGGCAATGCATTTCAATCCAAAGAGAAGCTGGACGTACTAAATAAATAGACACAAATTTTCATTAAATTGGGGAGAAAGGTAAACTTCTATTATTTATTGATCGTTTATAATATGTGATTTGAATTAAAAATAGAAAGAAAATATGAAACTTTTAGAAGGTAATTAAATTTGAAATTACTCAAACTCTATATATATATGGTTGGTTGGTTGGTTGGTTGGTTGGTTTGGTTTGGTTTGGTTTGGTGCGCTATGGTCAACTTTTTGCTACTCGAGGGCTAAATCGACCGGGACCTACAGTTTAAAGCCGATTCCGAACGGTTACAAACATCCATGCCAATAGTAGGATTCGAAACTACAGGAACTGAACCGAATGCCCCCGTCCTAGCCATTCGACCATCTCCTGGCCCATATATATACGGACAGGAAAGTTTATATTATAATTAATGATCTAATCTCCATTTTATAAAATTAAGCACTATATTTTATACACTCTGGCATATCTATCCCTATCACGTTTAGATAAAAATGGATATAATGATTATATAACTCACAGCTTAACCTTTCTCCAAAGGTTAGACTTTTAACTGATATCTGACGTTATTCCCAATATCTCTAAAATACGCAAGATCACAATTTTTCAGTCATTCATTTTAAACCATCATTTAAAGCAAAACGTTTCTTTATGTTTATTATTACCACGGCAGTAGGAAAGAATCAAAATTTCATCACGAATCAAGGTTTGTATTTAAAGAATATGGATTTTTCAGAATGCTACGAAATAAAATTTGCCAGCTAAGCTATTTTTTTATTAGAAATATTAATAGAGTTTTCAGAAAGAACGTACAAGAAAAATTCAGAGCCTACTTGCTTAATGAGTAGCCAGAACATTTACCTACAAATATCCTTCATTTATATAACATACCGAAACAACGTTTTCATATATTAACAATTTGCGAAGCTTCAACAGTATATTACCTATTTCCTTTTTATTATATAATATATACCATGTTACTATCAGATAGTGACGTAATAAGAGCCAACAGATGATTTCTCTCTCTCTCTCTCTCTATCTATCTATCTATCTATCTATATATATATATATATATATATATATATATATATATATATATATATATATATATATATATATATTTTGACTCAGTTCTTTCGCGAATCGAGATTCTGTCATTATTTTCTTCCGGAGGGCCATGTCTAACACTAAAGGCTACAGAAAATCTTCGAAGCCTTCATTTTTTTAGATTAGATTTCTAAATAAATATCTGTTTTTCTAATGTTGCTTATTTCTGATAGAATTAATTTGCTTCAAACAAATAAGGGAACGAAATGTGTTAACCCCAATCTACACTCTAAAGTAAAGTTATCATTTCAATCACACATGACGTCTTATACGGTCGAAAGTCGATATCAGTGGTGCAGGATAAAAGCTAGCAGTCTGCATATTTTTTGTTTTTTTTTAAAAATCGAGTTTAGGGTACTTCCTTATAGTATACCAATCAGTTAAAATCCGGGTTCTCAAACCTGGGTTCTTTAGTGACCATATGGGTTTACGTGTTTTTTTTTAAATATCTCAAAATCTGGGATTTTTCCTTGTAAGTTAAAAATATAGCAACAAAATTTATTTATTTCTCATTATAAGAACAATTTAACTACGTAATTTAATAACGTAAATTCGTGAATGTTAGATTTTCCAAATGGAGATTATTTCCGTTGAATCGTAATATATCTCCTTTCAACGAATCCATCCCAGAATTTTGGCATTTGTTACGTAAAATGAAGGATGCATTCAATAGTCGCAAATATGTAATCTTATCAAATTTTATGTCCCAATTGGCAGTTTTACCTAGCTTTTCTGAGTGCATAGATAGAGTTTTTTTCCATATGTTAATAGAATAACATCAAAGGACACATATTTCCTTAAAACTGAAACTATAGATGATCGTATCATGGCAAAACAAAAAGGTATAATCGAAATGATCGTACCTGGGTGTTTAAAACAGAACTGGCAACGGACGTAACAAAAGGAGCATGTTGTCATGGGCAAAAGTGATATTGTAGAGAGTAGAAAAGGATAATAAATGAGCCTGTGAATAGGTCAGAAGATGAAGCAAGCGGGGAAAATAAGGATCCATAGAAGAACGTAGAAAGGAGAATATTGAAAGGAGAATATTGATAAAAAAAGATCGTTACGGTATGAAAAGAAATATCATGAAGAAACGCCAGACGAGTAGGGCGGAACGAAACAAGTATGGCATGAAAAGAGATGACAGATGAGAAACGGTTAAGGAGAAGAATAGATCTGTAAGAAGGGAGCAGATGTATAGACAGGAGTGAGAGGCGTGAAAAAAAGAAATGACTTAGCCGAAATAATAGGAGATCGGAAGCGAGAGAAAGAGCGGTAGAGATCAAATACGACCCCCCCCCGGAACAGGTGCGGTAATGAGATGGGAAAGAATACTCCAGCAGGGCGGGATGGAACCTCCCAGAAAAAATAGGGGCCCAATCAAGAAAATAGAGGAGGAGTTAGAGGCAGAGGAGACATATATAAAAGAAGCAGGATAAAGATTGCACAGAGAGAGAGAGAGAGAGAGAGAGAGATTTTGGTTTGCCTAGGAAAGATGACGGAATGTGCATAGCGACAGCCATTCCCCGACGACGGAGGAGAGAGACCCGACGGTTGACCCAGTGAACGAGTACGTGAACCTGAATTGGGAGCCCTGCTACGCGAAGAATGACTTGACCCGACGGAGGATAAAGAGAGTCCCGAGAACTGGCCGCCAGCCGAACGAGTGACTACCCGCTCCCAGGGGACTTAACGAAGGACGTCCGCCAGCAGCTAACTGATATACCTCCCACCTATGCTGTTTCTGGGCGAAGTTCATTAGGATTACTGACGCGTGCGCAGGTATACGAATGCAGCATCAATAAAGGTACGTGTGACAGTTGTTCATTGGTCCTTTAAATCTGTATATGCCTAGTTTGAACTCATCCAGTATATAGATAATTAATACCTCAGATAAGTCCACTTGTAGTTATTATAAAAATTAGAAGACTTAAAATAAGGTTGTTAGGACAATAATTGTATCATGCATTATAATGTATTTATGTGTGTTAGTAATTTCAATAAATCTATCCATTTGCAATTTCAATCAGGTAATTAGATTATTTTATTCATAAAAACACAACGCAATTAAAGAAGACGGCATTAATCAGGTAGTATGGTAAATGATTTATATATATATATATTGGCTATACACCCGAAATTTAGCTACCTCGATAGTAATCAGTTAATGAATAAGATAAACAATTTAGTTATTGCGAAACATTCTCCAAAGCAATAACCACCCATTATACATGTTATAAACGACAAGAAGCAAGCAAAAAAAGAAATATTTCCAGGAAATTAGTTTGGAAGTGAATGATGGAACAGATTAAATCCGACGACAATTAAATAATTTTAATTTAACTGCAAATAATATTAGAAAAAAAGGTATTATTTGTATTTTTTAATAATTTTTAATAAAAAAATATTTTTAAAATTATAATCAGAGTTTTTAGATGCAATCTGTGTCTAATACATTTTCTATGGTGGAGTGCCTCGATAAATTTTAGAAAATTATCTGCTATTAAAAAATAATGTGGGATTTTTTTTCTGAAGATAATTTAAAATTTTTTATCTTCAAAACCGCATGAGCTATAGTTCTTTGACGTTTACCAAAAAGATATGTCTTATGGGGAATGCTAGTTTTCATCTTACACGACTAATATAATTTAATTTTAGGTTAAAGTAAAATAAAACTTAAATAAAAAATATTAATATAAGACTCCAATGAAAAACATTAATAAAATATTGAAATAAAAAACCTTAAATAAAAAACATTAATAAAAATTATATTAAAAACATTAATAAAAAACTTAAATAAAAACCATTCAGAAAATCAAATTTTAAGCCAGTTCAGACAAAATAAAGCTTTAAAGAATTGGCCACAAAATATTTAATTCCTTACAGCCCAAAACAAATATAAATTATTTAAAAATTCTTTACGTATAGATAGAATTACGTATAGATAGGTCAATGTGAAATGCAATGTGAAAGAATTAATCACACTTAAACATATCTTTTCCGAAGGATGAATAATTAAACTTGAGACATTTTGTTCTTCCTGGACATCCAAGTTGTATCACCACATTAACGAATTTCAGAGTGTCTTACAGAGTGTTAAAACTAAAAAGATAGAGACATAAGATGTGGCATCCAAAGATAAATGTAGTGTCTAAATGAATGACTCGCGCCCAAACACCATGTAGATGTTTTTTCAATGAATACAGTCTACATTCACTGGAAAATAAAAAAATTTATAAAAGGAGTGGTATAATAATAATGGCAAATAACGAGCAATGTTTTTTTCTACAGGGCCATATTAAATATTATCTTAAATTTAAAATATTTCCGATGTCTAGTTGAAAAACCAAATATAATATTCTATAATTCTAAATATATATATATATATATATATATATATATATATATATATATATATATATAACATGGGGCGTACGGCCGTCGGTCATTAAAAAGAAGAATGCTGCACCCCCACATCACCATCATCTCTGTAGACCCTGGAATGGTAGTCTGTCCGAAATAACCAGTCGTCGACACGAGTGTTTAAGGGAACATTTTATTGAGATCACCGACCGATCCGTCGGTATGCGAGCAGCAAAGCAATTACAAAAAATCCGTCCTACCTCCGGACGTCACGAGTTATATAGACTCTATCTCATCACGTGATTAAAAGGTGTGTCTTAATGGTTGATTGGTTTAAAGTTAGTATTGATGCGCAGAACTGATTTACTCTCTAGTGACACCACGCAACTTTAGTTTTCGAGTCAACAGGCAGCCATTTAATATTTTCTCTCGAGGTTATTAGAACTTAGAATCAAAAGTGAAATTAGTTTCAAACGCCGCAGGGAATTTAGAATAATGTTAGATTTTAAAATGGAATTTAACGCGAATGCCCAAAGGGAATTAAATGTTTTAAGGGATTAAAAAAGGGTTTGTAATTTGGAATAGTAAAGTGAGGAATTAATAGTTTTTAAATGTTAAGAATGTTGAATTAAGAAATTACTAGTTTTTAATATTATATATATACATAAATATATATATATATATATATATATATATATATATATATATATATATATATATATATATATATATATATATATATATATGCTTACTTATAGTTACATACAAACATTCATACGTATGAATACTTTTTGCCTAAAAAAATCAAAATTTCATGTAAATACATACATATTCACATACGTTTCAAGACTTCATTACGGTGACACACACACATGTTTTATATTTATATATATATATATATATATATATATATATATATATATATGAAATGACCCGAATTGGGTCATTTCCTGATAAAAACACATCGTGACCGAAATTAATGCGATTCCATTTCAAAGAACAAACGCAGTTTATTCCATCAGAACAACATCACCTTACAATGACCGCGTCCAACGCCTCTTCACTTTTAGTGAGTACACCGAAGTAGTTCCAAAAGGGCTTGCCGGAAATTGGCGGTGTAGGTTAGGCTATGTATACATGAGAACGTTGCAACGCGTGTTTCCTAAAGCGCGTTGCATCGCGCGTTGAAGAAATACAACTGATCAAATGATTGCGTACACATGCAACGCTCTCTTCTGCTAGAAGGCGCGTTACTACGCGTGTCTGGAGAGTTCCACGCAGATCGCGCGACTGCAGCGCGCCTCCAGTTCCTTTGTGTTGAATTAGATCGTACACATGAGAGCGTTGCAACGCGCGGTCTGGGGCAGTTGACTACTATTTTTTGACAGGCATATTTCTATTTTTTTTACAAATGCAGAATAAATAAGATATATATGAAACATGAATTTTTCAAAATAAACTTATGCGAAGTTTTCAAATGTTATTATTTTTAAAATTTTTTAAACAGTTGAATTAAAATAGGGAGTTTGGTGTTACATGGAAGATATTAGTGCCCAATATACTAATGTATATTTTTTATTTTATGATTTTTGTATTTTATTATTTTTCTAATATAGAACCACAAGTATACATTCCCTGAGAACATTATAAATTTACATTTCCTAAAATTTTCTCTCCACTTTCTATCGACAGATGATATATTTTTAATGTAACTGCACACATAACGCACACATGGGTGGTGTTGATAAGTCGGATATGCTACGATTGATCTGTGACAGAGACAGAAAATCAAAAAAGTGGTGGCATAGGCTCTTTTTTGCTATGCTGGAAATAGCATGTGTAAATTAATTCATAATATATACCGAAAAACATGAATCAATCTCCCTGTTAGAGTACAAAATTCGTGTAACATTTCTGTTAAATCGAAATCTCTGCAAGCTTTGTGCACAAAGAAAAATTCAATCAAAACTTCATTCAAAATGCTGCAGATGTATTTTTTTTATGTGTAAATTTAAAAAAATTGTTTTTTTTTAATATAATCAAAGTTAAATTTTTATTATATTTAAAATTGTTCTGCCTTTCATAATAAATAATTATATCATTTTTTAAACATTCTGGTTAATTTTCAAAGTTTGAAGATTTTTGTAACCCTATAATACTGGCGGTACTTTAAAGTACCACTTTAATTAACTAGTGGTAATAAATTAAATTTTAAGAAGGTGAGTAATTTTTTTACATTTATTTGTTAGTTAGTATTGAATTAACATAAATAAAAATTTACGTGAGTTTTCGTTTATTAATTCATAATGTGGTACATAAAGGGTGTCGTGGATTACGGCATATAAAAAAAAATAGAAAAGGTGCAGACAAACCAATTAACAAACGGGACGGAAAATAAAACAGTGAAATGACGCCAGACGATACAAGAAGAATGTTGTGGGGATACGGTATGTTAGAAATTCGAAAAGTGCAGAAAAGCCAATTAAATCGAACAAACGGGTGTAAAATGAGAAAATTGAAATGGCGCATGTTGTACAAAGGACCGGATGAAGAATCAATTGAATGCCCGTCCAACCGTTAAGGTATACGGGAAAACTGTTAACTAATCGTCCCGAGCGCAATCCTGCTCAACTGGGACACACTGGCTCAAGGACACCGGGGCCTTCAACCCCAGCCCCTAAGCCGAAGACCGTCTAATAATTTATTAACAAAATTGTTTTTAAAATTTAACAGTTAGTGGCAACCATCAATCCTAAGTTCACTTTTCCCTGTTTTTTTTCTTTCTTTTCCTTCTTCTTTCTGTTATTTTTTGCTTACTTTTACAGATTGCATTATAATGCTTACAATATCATTACACAATTATTACTATTTCACATTATTATTTTTTCATAATTACATCAAATTTATATACATACATATCAACATGACAATACAGTTTAACCTAACAATTACGTAAATACACCCACATAAAAACAATTTACTCTAATACATTCACATACGTACACTAATACAAATTTCAATTGATACCAAATAAAATATTTAATCTTGACTTTCTATTAAAACATAACAATACAATTTAACCTAATTATTTACACAATTATACATTTGTTTACACTATTGCCTATACACTAACTTTTATGTAATTTCTAAAACATTCCCAAATGTATAAACATTTTTGCAGTTACAGTGATTAAATAAAATTACCAATACAATATATTGATTTTTTTTACAAACTTATATTATTAACCATTCTACTTCTTACATGCATTTATTTACTTGCAATACTGTGTAACCTGCACCAAAAACTTGCACGTTTTCTGCAAGCCTGCAACAGAAGAATACTGCTATGTGGCATGAGAGAAGGGGATACAAGTATCCATAAGAATACCGACCAACTTCCTAATAAAGCCTCTACAGTAAAAGTCGCAATAAAACTTATGTTTCGTCCATGTTCTAACATCCGCTGGCAATTTATTTCTTAGGTCCCTGAACTGCTGGCAGTCAAATAAACAGTGATCTGGCGTTTGGATGGACCGGATGAAGAAGAAGGAATTGAAAAACAACAGTTAAGAGACGAAACAGCAAGGGGGCTACATGTAGGGGACATTGAGATGAAAAGGGAATTGTTGGCAAAGAGAAGATGACCCCACACATGGGAGATGTTCTGGGAAAACATGATCCCTAGAAAGGCAGGGGTGAGTCGAAGGCGGAATTGTTTTAATATGAAACGCCCCTCACTCTGAATGGCTTAAAGAAATAATTAGGGGGTAAAAATTAGCGAATCGAAGTGGAAATTGAGAGAAAAGGTTGAACATGAGAGATGAATGAAAATGAAAAAGGCGGGGCATTGAGAAGATAAAAAATAGAGAGAGTGAGAATATTAAAAAAGATATGATTGATTTTGGCACTCAGACTCAGCACACGGATATAGAGTAGTAGCCTCGTAATCGAGAAGTTTAAAAAGAGTATATGGGAGATTGCGCCCAGACTTAGCGCATCGCTATAAACCTGCAAGCCAACGATGAGAGGAGAATAGATGAATAGTGGAGCCGAGAGAGATTGCCTGACCCCTGCAAGCTAGCGATGAGAGGGGCATAGAGGAGCGTCGGAGCCAAGATAGATTGCCTGACCCCTGCAAGCTAGCGATGAGAGGAGAATAGTTGGGCTACTGAACCAAGATAGATTGCCTGACCCCCACAAGCCAAAGACGGAGAACCGATACTGCCGCTAAAGCCCGATTCTTCCCGCGCCATATAGCGATTCTGATGACTGCGTTCCCCGGTGAAACTGAATCCTGATGAAAGATATCCCAACCGATGCACGTGAATACGCCGGCGAATGTGTCCCTTCTGCAGTCTACTAAAATGGGGGTAAGCTTTCATTACTTATTGCCAAAAGTCAATAAATCCCCGAATCCTATAATATAGGCTAAAGTTAAGAAATAATATATATTGCGTACTGAAATAAAATCAATTTAAATAAGTAAAATTAGTACAATTAAATAATCCCTTGATATAATGAGTGTTTCTTTAGGTTGATAATTATCAGTAATATAATTAAATATGTACTAATATATGTGCTATGTTAATAAATTAATGTATTGTTTAGAATTCAGAGTAATGGTATCATTGCCTACTACTATACTAAATCACGACCACCCAATTAACTCTACCACAAAGGGTACATAATATAGAAAATGTTTTTATTACTCAATGTGATTACGAGTTTTTCTTCTGGAGAAATGCTATCCCTTACAACGTTCTCACTAGGAACCAGGTCATCCTTAACTATTTCTAATAACTCTTCAAAGGATGTAATCGACATTCTTAAATAGTTAAAACACTTGGGCTCATGTTTTCTTAGATTCGGATAAAGTGTTACAAAAGAACCGTGAGTCATTCTGACATTTAAAATCGGATGTACCCAGTATTTTCTTTGCCTTCGTCTTCGTACTTTATACCTACGGTACAAAATCCAAACACATGCTGCCTCTTCAACTTCCATAGCTATACTGGCGGTCAACGTGGCGTTAACGCTACTAGTACACACATTCGGTTTTTCTAACGCGCGCTTTAACGCGGGTTGCAACGCTCTCATGTGTACATAGCCTTAGTATTGCAAAGATGGGATAAGTAGCCAAAGGTCTAAAATGTTACCATATAGAGAGAAAATTCGTATTACGGGCGATTAAAGATTAGAGGTGGTTAAAAAATTTATTGCATATATATATATATATATATATATATATATATATATATATATATATATATATATATATATATATATATATATATATAATATATATATATATGTGTGTGTGTGTGTGTGTGTAGAGCAGAAACGGGAAATGGGTCTTGTTTGTGTGCGAGTCACAAAAACTCAAGAACCGTGATTCCTACCTTGATGAAATTTATACGGTTTAATGTGCTTGGAAAATCAGGATGAATGTGACAATTTTCATCCCGCTACGATGTTCCATTCTCGAATGGTGTTAGAACAAATTTGCGCGGTATCAACGGATATTTTTGTTCAAAGCCATTGTAACATTTCATTGTTGCCAATAAAATTATAACATTTGCGCAAAAATAAATATACATGAATTAAAAAGGGGATTTATTCATATATTGGCGCATGCAAGAATGAATTTGATATATTATTTCCATACACGTGGCAACGCCGGAGTATTTCTTTTTTAAATGAAAATATAATGATGAAAAGTTATTCATTTTCAGTGAATGTGCGTGTTCTCAATCCATAGCAGACGCTTCAGTTTTGAGAAAGAATTGTAATAATAAAATACGTGTATATTCTAATTAAGAAAGTCTGAAACTGGCGTTGAAAAGTAGCAGACGATTTAGTATTGAGAAAGTATTCCAAGCATGAAGTATGTGTATATACTTTTTCTATAATAATTATCAGATTTGCTGTGTTTTAATATTGAATGTGTTCTCAATTCCTTCAAAGTTACTAGACTGGATGTGACAGAAGAATGTTTTTCGCATGGTCAGCTATATGTGAGAGTGTCTAGAGCAAGGAATCAATCAGAATTATGCATTGTCGCAGATGTTAAAAAAGAAACAAAAAATGTTGTGTACTGGCAAGTATTAAAATAGCAACAAATTAGTTATTAAATGAATTTTTTAATACTTTAAAAATGAAATTAATTTGTTTAAGAGTTGTTATAACTTTAGAACATCATAATATGAGGCTAATCATTGAAAAAAAATAATAACAGAAAAAATCATAAATCTAGTATAATAAGGGGTAAAAATCTAGGGTAATAAATCTAATATATATATATATATATATATATATATATATATATATATATATATATATATATATATATATATATATATATATATATATACTAGTGCAGTTGGTGACGATGAGTTGCACTAGGTATGTGTCCTTGCTATTTTTGTTATAATTATAGTTCTAAATGTATATATTTGATATTGTTTAGAGTATTGTATGTAGATATTTCGATACTTAGGTGGTGCTTATTTGAAGTGGTTATATGTGGATACAGTTATAATTTAGTGATAAGTCTAAATATTTTAAAATTATTATATGATGCATTGTTTATAGGTGTAGAGAATCTATGAGGTTGCTCCAATATTTTAGTGAATTGTCAAATTATTTTGAAATAGATTGGAATACATGTTTACATAGAAATGTAAAGCGCAACCTAATTATTAACTACATGCTACGTATTAAACGTCTAAACTGTAAAAAATTGGAAATACTATCGGGTATAAAATCATTTGCAAACATTGCTTTAGAAATGGGTTTTCTTTTGGGATTTTTATTAAAGACCATGTGTGAATTCCTTTCGATCGATAGGAAAGAATGTCTTAATCGATATTTCAGTAATTGAAGTAATTAAATGATTAGTTGGCAAGTTGCGTTTCGCACCTGTTAGTCTTTTACTATCTATAATGTAATATAGTTGAAGGTAGCGGTTGGCAGTTGGTGACGATGAGTTGCACTAGGTATGTGTCCTTGCTATTTTTGTTATAATTATAGTTCTAAATGTATATATGTGATATTGTTTAGAGTATTGTATGTAGATATTTCGATACTTAGGTGGTGCTTATTTGAAGTGGTTATATGTGGATACAGTTATAATTTAGTGATAAGTCTAAATATTTTAAAATTATTATATGATGCATTGTTTATAGGTGTAGAGAATCTATGAGGTTGCTCCAATATTTTAGTCAACTGTCAAATTATTTTGAAATAGATTGGTACTGATGATGTAATTTAACCCAGGTTTTTAATGTACGTTGTTCCAGTTCCTTTATTTTTTTTTATTTCATCGCTCCTTGCTTTGTTTTGACTTTACGTTAGGTTGCAGATGAAGAATGACTTCCGGGAGTGTTGCCTAGGCAAAAAACTTGTTTAACCGGAGTGTTGGGGGTCACAACTCCCCCCAGTCATTTAAATTCTTCATCTTTCAGGTTGATGAATTGTGCTGGTGTTGTCAGGTTTAGTAATGTTTTTATTTAAAATATTGCAGCTTTCGGTTGAGCAGCGTAGCGCCATAGTAAGTTTGCCATAGTTCATTAGTTTGATTTAGTGTTATACTTTTGTAAACATATATATATATATATATATATATATATATATATATATATATATATATATATATATATATATATATATATATATATATATATATATATAAGGAATATTTTTAGTGCATAAACATTGATGCATATATCTATGGTGCCCGGTATAAATGGCTTAAGTCAAACATAGTAATTTAAATATACCAAGTTATTGGCATTTATACCAATTACAGAAAAATATAATTTCGACTCGAGTCTTTTGTACAAAGAAATGTACTTTTGTATACAAAACTGATAGACTTAAGCCTTTTATACAAGCCAAAAGAATTTGTTTTTTTATCAACATTAACAAATATGTAATAATTAAGATAAAAAGAACTTTTTATATACCATATTTTTAAATTTTCTGTTGAATCACATAAACTTGACAATTCTATGTATTAATAAATACTTTTTAAAAATTTTTTTGATGAATTATCCCATCAACTTGTAAGAAAATGAATTTAATTGGAAGTTAACTTGCGTTAAACTTTTCGTTCCCGTTCCGGCCGACAGATGTCTGCACCAGTCTACAAAACAAATTTAACTGAAAATAACAAAAACATGGTAAAAATCTGCCTAAAGATGGATAAAAGTATTTAAAAAATGCATTGTCATCGTGTTCTGAGCTATTCTAAAAGTTTCAATTGTTCTAGCTATTCGGGAAATTAGTTAAAAATCGATTCCAAGATTTGTACAGGACAAAAACACCCACAAGAAAGTAAGTTTATAAAAATATTGTAAAAATCACTTTTTTTTTTACTTAAGCCATCTATAACGGGCACCAGATTATATATATATATATATATATATATATATATATATATATATATATATATATATTCATTACATCACTTTCTTGAAATATGATCTGAAAAGGAACACTAGCTCATATTTACGTGGCTGGAGCTAGAGCCAGCCTGAAAGGAATAAAATTTTGATGCAGTCTGGCCGAACAGTTTATTAGAGCGACAGAAGTACATCCATCCATTTCAGAAGACGGTTCGGAAGCGAATATCACCTTTCAACCTTATGCGCGAGAGGTAAAAAAAAAACAAGGGTCTTTTATTTTGTAGGGTCAGCAGAATTTTGGTGCTCGCGATGCGAACCGACTCTCCTGAATCCGGAGATGTACACGTGTAGAAATGCATAGGCAAGCGATTTATGAGAAGTTCTGTTGCTAAGGGTTTGGTAGCGATAAATTGAGATTACTGCGGATTGGATTTAGGAAAAGGAATTTAAATGATAGAATGAAGAGCATAATATTTAATTTATTACATATATATATATATATATATATATATATATGTATAACCCAAAAGGATAAACTTTAATTCTTTTAAATCGAACTGTTGACACAATAACTCTCCTGGGGATCACGTAACAGTTGAAAAGTTCCAAAAACACTTGTTAAGAGTACTGACATTTTCCTGTACAGCAACAACACTTAAATAACTCACTCGCTGTTGTAATGCCACTTACCTCGGGAGAATATTATACTCGTTTAGGAAACAACGGAGCGGAAAATTTCACCTCAGAAATGCAAGTACTGGAGCATGGGAAATTTATTATCTTCTACCTGTCACAGCACAGCGTCTATGGTTTTAAGGATACAACAAGGAGTTACATAAAACACTTACATAAAAGAAATATAGTATTCTAAACAGAGCCAAAAGCGACTCGGAGAAAATGTACCCCGCAATTATGTAAATTCCTTTTTAAACCCAAATAGACGATGATAAATTTATCGTTGGGAAATTACTGTACGTGTCTTAAGGAGGAAACGGGCGAATAATTTTACTGCCTAGAGAAAAAGATTTACATAACAAAACAGGGCCTTGTTCGCAGTATCTTTACAATTCAAAAGAGTGGATTTTAAGATGTAAAAACTCGGGTTTTATGTCAGATGAATGCGTGATGTTTGTTGGATTTTTTTCTTTTCTCTTTAGCGTATTATGAGCTCCTTGTGCTTTCAAGAATCACGCTAGAGAACTGGATGCGTCGTTTAAATCGAAAATTTATTACTTTTTCCAAATATTTCATAACCTTATGCGCCATTACGGGTAAGTAAAATATTAACAAATTTCCTTCATGTGTCTAACGTTGGCCCGTTTTCTTGGAGGATACTTCTTTTTCATTAAGACGGTCAGTTATATATAAAAGTGGTTATCAAAATAATGGAAATACTAAGAAACATAATGAAAACCTTTATTAATACGAGGCAGGATCACCTTTGTTATGTAATACCACCTGATTCACCTTGGAATTGGATTATACGATGTAAAGTCGATACGATAAGTCATAAATAGTAGTTAAGAATATAGTATACCACTCTTCGGGGAAAAATCATAAAAGTTCCTGTAGAGATGCTGTGGTGGATATCGATAACTTTATCTATCCGCTTATACAGATCACAGTGGTTGGATGATTTATAGATGGGGGTATTGTACAGGGCAAGATAAGATATTTGACTTCTTTTTAATACTCTTCAAACCAATATTTGATAGATTTAGTTGCATGTATAGGGGGATTATCATGCCGGAGAACGCCCTCTCCTGCAAGATAAAATTTTCGGACCATAGGAAGGACTAGTGAGCTAAAATTTCGACATAGTCCTACTCATTCAATCTCTCATTTGGATTTCAATAGGGCGTGAAGAAAACCATGAGATGCCATCCCAAACCCTGATAGATATATGTCGTAGAGTACAACGACATTGTGTCCGCGGAACTAGAAATTGGAAGATATGATGTTATATAATAGTGAAGAGCAATTTTAGGTAATAAACGAATCGCTGAAAGAGGGCTTAGAACGCAAAAGAGGGAAGAAAATAAAAGGAGATATATAAAAGTGTTACAAGGCAGGAAGACAGAATTTATTGAGGGTCATAAAAGTGGACCTCACAAGAACAGGATACCCATCCGTGGGAACAATGAAAGAGGGATCCCAAGAAGATACGCCCACGAAGCCCAATGGATGGAATAAAATATTAAGGATAAACCACAGGCCAATCAGATGGTAAATTGTTGAGACAATATAGCCAATCGGAAAGCAATGTAGGAGGGCCCTGAGTTAGAAGGAGAAAGATATGGTGATGAAATGACTGAAGGAAGAGAGTTAGATTTGAGACTGCGATTTAGCAAGAAGTTTGTTGGGCTGATAGTCTAGGCGAATACTCAGAAAACACATCGAATAATTGTAGATGCAGAGTTACGTATGAGTTCCGCCCTGAAAGGATGATGATGATGCCATTGGAGAGCTTCTGAGTTCCAGCTGCTGAAGGACCCGCCAGTCGATGTTTGTTGTTCGTTACCGAAATAATGAATTGATATGAACAATCCTGGTGCCGCAAGATAGCTCCGCCCTGAAAGGATGAGAAGGCCAGTTGAGAGAGAAGTTCAGGAGTCTGAAGGACCCGCCTGCCGATGTTAGTTGTTCGTCACCGAACTAATGAATTTTGATGAATATTCCTAGTGCCTAAAGATTATGCCATTCCCAGACGAAGGATCGACCCCCCTGCAATCTCGCATTAGCAATTAGGTATCGTGCTTTCCCTTTTCTCACACTTGTGTAGATAATCGCTGCTTCAGTCAATTAAGAATTGTTAATACTAAGAATTAAACTGATAGGGCGCGACTGCATTAAAATACATAATATGAGTAATAGTAATGAATTATTATGTCAGTAAATTGAGACCGAATATTACGAGTAATATAGATGAATTATTATTATGTCAGTAAATTGAGCTAGGTTAATATGAGTGATATTGATGAATTATTAGTATGTCAGTAAATTGAGTCAGGTTAATATGAATCATACTTATGATTTATTATCATGTCAGTAAATTGATCCATGTTAAGATGAATGATATGTGTATAAAATGATATCAAAATAATTATATGACTTAAATATATGTATCGTAGATAATTAACGTAGTATTAATGAATTTATAAGTAATATATGTGTAGACGAAGTATGAAATATTTAGTAGTATTGTATCGTATTGTTTATATGTTTAATATTCAATAAATTGATTTGTCAGTGCAAACCACAGATGTTTCCATCATTTGGGAATCGCAATTAATCAATGTACTAACCACAATCTTAAGCAATGAATTCAAAATCATAATTATCATTAATAGTATATTTATATTTATTATACTATACCCGAAGAAATCATTTCTTCTTTTTCACTGCCACATTTGGTGCTGTGTAACGAAACTTAAGGGAGGTGTTGCGGTAACTCTGGTTGAATTGAGAGAGATGAGAAAGATGAATTGATTTGTATTGAAAGAGATATTTTGAATGATTAGGAAAGTGGTATTGAATAGTTAATAATATTTGAGTTAAAATTTGATAGTTTGAGTTAATGTTTAGTTTATTTGATAATATTGAATTTTTTAAATATTGAGTTAGAATGTGTAAACGAATTATCAGGGATATGAAGTGTGTGAAATTAATTGTGATGATAAATTCAGAGATAGGTAGAATTGTGTCGCGAATGTGTTGCAAAGACATCGTAAATTGGGCAAATTAAAATAAGATAATTCCATAAAAAATTTAGAATAGAGGTAATTTAAATGAAAGATGGTTAACGATGGGCAGATGTGCGGAATGAAATTTTAATGAACGATACAATTTTGTAGTTTGGGTGATACTTGTATTTAGGCGCTATCAATATAGAATGTAGGAATGATTACTATGATTTGAATAATAAGTCGCATGGTTGAAATGTTAGGTAGGAAAGTCATAAAGAGTGTGTAAGAATATAATGATAGAGAGAAAGAAACGTTAGTTCTGACATATGGTATTGAAGGGTGTTAAGTTTGTAGCAAAGTGAAATTTTAGAGATGTTGCGGTAGTGTGATAAAAAATAGGTGCGCAAAATAAAAAATTCCAACGGGCGTTAATAAGAGTGTATAAAGCAGATTAGAGTGAACGAATAGGGTATTTAAGGAGTAGGAAGGATAAGTTTGGATACAATATTGAATATAGAATTTTGTTAAGATTAGAAAATGGCACTAGCAGTGAAGGGATTATTAAAACATGCGGCATTTAAGAAAATCATACACAAACCAGGTCAAAAAGTCGAGCACGTGGCGAAGCACATTAGAGGTGTAGCAACTACATATTTAGGCGCTGCGCAAGTACAATCATCGTCGATAGACCGAGTAATGTTAGATAAATTTGTAAAAACAATAGGCAGGATATAAGAAATGAGTAAAGGACATTTCAGCCGCGAACGTTCCAAGAGGCGATAGACATGGCAAAGGAAATTGGGGGAATTATTAACGCTGATGATCAAAAATATGATGCAATGATTAATACTGTGGCAATTAGCAAAAAGACAACAGGTAAAACAATGACAGGTTTCACGTTGTAAAACATAAATACAATCTATGCGAAGCAACAAAAATTTGAAAATATAAAGCGAAAGCCCCAACAAACTATTTCTGACTTAGCACGAGAAATTGAGGAAGTTACTCTTGATTATTTTGGTAGCCAGTATAAGGGACAAAGCGAAATTGAGAAGATAATGTTAACGAAATTTTTACAAGCGGTGAACAATGACATAAAATTAGAGATAAGCCGATTAAACATAGAAAATTTTAGGGATGCAGTTAGAAAGGCGATAGAAATTACGGGAGAAAACCATAAAAAATATGAGAGAGACGTTCAAAAATATCAATTACAAATTGATAGTGTAGCAAGTGATGAAAAAGTGGCAGATATTGAGAATGTGAGACAGGAAAAGGTGGAGGATAAAGGAAATGAAGTAAGAGTACAAAGTGTAACACTTCGTGAGAAATTGTCAGAGATCGAGAAATTAAAGTCCACAATTCAGCGGTTGGAGAGTCAATTGACGCAAATGACAGAGAAACAAGATCAGCAGGATTTAAAGTTACAAGAATTGTTATCTGAAAATACAGAATTACAGGGACAGGTCCACGTTCAATATTGCTAAAATACAAAATTAAGGGCAGAATTAGCTGCGGTACAAACGGTGCAAACAGAAAAACACAGTCAAGAGTTAGAATTGCAAAAATTTGTATCCGAAAATACAGAATTACAATCACAATCAATTGCGGCGCAACAAGGTGTCCACATTCAATGTTGCGAAAATAAAAAGTTAAGGGTAGAATTTGATACGATAACGAAGGTTAAACAAATAAAATTATGCGATGAATGCGAGCAGGGTGATCACGATATTAAGGAGTGAGTCATATTTAAACAATTTAAAGAAAATAGGTATGATGAAATGCGGCCTCAGAAGCGTGCAAAAAAGCAGCAACGGCAGGATAATTATTATACAAAATCAAATCAAGCGAATGGGGAGAGTCCATGTGATGTACAGGATATAAGGCAACAAAATTGTCCGATAAATGAACCTAACACGGTTTATATGAGTACCATCGTGTAGACAAATGATTATCATGGTTATCAACAAGTAATTAAAATCGATAGACGAAAATATGGAGGACGAAATAGAGATTTGGATCAATATAAGTATTACGATCGGAGGAATCGAGAAAATTTGCTACACAATCAATACGAGAGAAGGACAACGGGAAAGTTTAGAAAGAAATTAGGTACAATATAGGCATTATTATATTAATAATTATTGGAGAGTTGGAGATTTAGCAACTTTACGTAATTTTATTTTCTCTTAGGGCTTTGAGGCAAGAATTTACAGGAATGTTTAAAATTGCACGAATTTTCCGCGATCAAAACGTGTTATTAAGATATTTAAGCAATACAAGGGTGGTTTTAAAGAGCAATTTAAACAAATTACAAAAAGCACGCGTGGTTTGCATATAATTAAATAAATAAATTCATGAATTAATTGGTGACATAATAAATAAATAATTAATAATGATAATAATAATAATAAGCAAATAAATTAAAAAATAAATAAATAAATAAATAAATGAATCGAGCAAGTGGGGCATGCATGAAAGAGTCGCAAGTAATAAGTACAGTAATTCAATACGTGGAAGGTAAAATGCGAATTAATGCCAGTCGAAATAATTAAAATCTTCCATAACAGTAACGCATTAATACAATCAATTGAAAAATCTCAGATCAATTATGAAAGTACACGCCGGTAAATTAAGATTCGTAGGGAGTTAGATTGAGATGATAAGTTGCGCAATTAAAAAAAATAATTAAAAAAAATTTTTTGATTAGTGAAGATATGAAATGTTAACCACAGATGAGGGGGTCAGGCAGTAATAATGAAACATTCACCTTGCAAAAAGGAGATGGTAGTAATAAGTGAAGTATGAAAAGAATAATATAAGGTAATAAATTACTATACGACACGATAAAATATTAACAAATCAAAGAACGTAAGAGCGATATCAAATGGATAGTATGATATGTACAACATAGTGTGTTAGGTGTGTCATAAAGATGAATAGTAAAATAAATAACCAATAAAAATTTAAATACGTACCTGTGGAAGTTGAAATTAGATTGAAGTGACGAATGATGATTGTCAAGAAGGTGAAGAAAATATAATAGCAATAATGCAGAAGTTATAGCCATCCGAGATCAAGTTGATTTAGGCGACGAAGGAAGTACATGAAAATATTAAAATACGAATCAATTAAGCATCAATGATCAGCGGTAACAAAACAATACGGATAGTTAAAGAAACATGAATGGCAGTCTAATTAAATAAATGGCATAGATATGGCATAACAATTAATAACAGTAAATAAATAAATAAAAAATAATAATTGATTTATTAACTAATTAATTAGTTAATTTACAAATAAAAAATGATGATAATAAAATAAACAATAAAAGTATGGATATAATAGAATAATGCAACATATTAGTTAATATCCAGCAAGTTAGATTATGCGAGAGATGATTTAATACAATACACAATGTGAGTTATATGGCAAAAAACAACAACAATTAGAGCACATTGTACGATGAAATACACACTCATCAATTAAATAATACTAGGTCAAATATAATAAATAAATGTATGGATAGAATACGACATAACAAATAAAAGGTGATGCAAAAAGTTCAGATATAGTTACTCTTTGAGCTCGATGCAGAAAGATTAAGAGTCGCGGTTCGTGGCACTGTTCACCGTGCATTCGGAATTCGCGCGGCAATTTACCAGAGCCGGAAGGAATGAGGAGGCAATAATTACTGCAGTGGGGAAATACGTTTGGTTGCCACTTGTAGCTCATAAAAAGTAATTAGCGCGGGAGTTTACTCGAGCGATGACGTACGGAATTGTTTCCATCATTTGGGAATCACAATTAATCAATGTACTAACCACAATCTTATGCAATGAATTCAAAATCATAATTATCATTAATAGTATATTTATATTTCTAATTCCTCACCAATTATATGAAAACTTTTCACTGCCACAATATATCTACATAATTGACAGTTGAGATGAGACAGCTAGAAATTTACGCTTGTGTAGGTGTTCTCCAGACATACTCAAGTCCTGTTGCGAGGAACAATGGGAACAATGATTCGTCAGACCAAATGCCGTTTTTCGACATATTACTCGACCAGGATTTGCGCTCTTTGCATCATTGAGGACGAAATTTTGTATTGGCGTCTATTAGAAGTGGCTTGGGAATAACTACTCTTCCGTAAATACTCTGTTCGTGAAGTTTCTTTCTACCAATAATGGTTGATACCGGAACACGCAGATGCCGATTGAGCTCTTCAGTCATTTTGGTTGCAGTTGTTTTCTTTCTTCATGCCACAATCCGCTTCAATACCTCGTCCGTCTCTTTCACTCAGCTCTCCCTTTCGTCCCCTATTCTGGTTGGTAAAGGACGTTTTTCCGTGCACTTTGTATGCTATCATGACTTTCGATACCATTGCTCGAAAAACACCCATTAGCCTGGGGTTTGCAGTAATAAATACTCCAATTTAAACGCGATCCAATAATTTGCTCTTTATACAAGATCTGCAAGGTTTGACATTTTACGCTATTCCCCCAAAAGCACGATGCCCTTAGCTTCATTACTGCTACCTGACAGTAGAATAATACATACACTATGTTATATAAAAAAATTCCGGTGGCGAGACTTGTTTTTTAAGGAATACGAAGTACACTCATGGACAAAAAAATTAGCGCACTAAGAAGGAGTCGTCAAAATGAAACGAAATTTTACATACATAATGACTACTTTGATATAAGTAAATGATAAGAAAATCAAAGAAAAAGGATAATTTATTTCAGAGAAAAAGGCAAAAGAACGGAGGAAGTAATACTCCGTTGGACCCCCTCTAGCGCGAATGCACGATGCGATACGATCGGACATTGAGTCATACAAGTTCTGTATGATGTCTTGAGACATTTCGTTCCATATTTGCTGTAACCTTGCCTCCAGTTCGTACAAACTCGTGGGATGCCCAACTCGTCGTCCCAAATGATCCCAGATATGCTCGGTTGGAGACAAATCAGGGGATCAGGCAGGCCAAGGAAGGGTAGTAACAGTGCGGAGACAGTCTTGTGACACCCTTGCCGTATGAGGCCGAGCATTGCCTTGTTGAAAAATGGCTCCTGGGAGCCGTTGCATGAGTGGCAACACATGTGGTTGCAGGATTTCATGAACATACCGCTGGGCTGTCATGGTGCTACGGAACAATACCAGGGGTGACCGTGTATTGTAGGCAATGGCACCCCATACCATCACACCAGCTGTGAGAGCGATGTGTCGCTGTACAGCAAAGGAAGGATTGAAGCGTTCACCACGGGCTCTCCACACACGAACACGATTGTCATCACTGCCAAGATTGAATCTGGATTCGTCGCTAAAGACGACCTGGTTCCATTCCGCTGCAGTCCAGTTTCCTCGTGCGCGGCAAAACTCGAAATGGGGGCGTCGATGGGTGGGCGTCAAGGGCAGCACACGTAATGGGCGCCGCAATACCAACTGTCCTTCAGCCAGGCGCCTTCGTATGGTTCGAGAAGACACAGAGGCCCCTAGTGAAGGTGCTACCTGTGCCTGGATGGCGGCCGATGAAGCAGTTGGCTTTACGCGTGCATTTCTTACGATGTAGCGGTCTTCTCGACGAAAGGTCTGCCGAGGGCGTCCTGAGCCTGGTCTTCGTGTACATGACATCTCTCGGGTCCACTGGTCCCAACACCTCCTCACAACACAATCAGAGCGGCCTAATTGACGAGCTACTCGCCTAGCTGACCACCCAGCTTAAATCATCCCGAGGATTCTCCCCCTCTCAAACTGCGACAACTGCTTATATTGTCTTCGAACACGGCGTAATGGCATGTCTATGTCAGCTCTTCCTTTGTAAATGATTCAGCACACTCAAACAAGCTTTGGTTACCTGTTTTATACTCCACAGAGTACGATGTTCAACGCCCTCTACCGGCTATACGTAATGCGCAATCACGCTGCATTTCTAATCATTTGCATATCTCCCCGACATGTACCTTCATTGCAAGTTTCGTTACGATCCCGTAATTATTTCTTGGTGCGCTAATTTTTTTGTCCATGAGTGTACATTCATAAACACCACTAATATTGATAGGTGTTTCCATTATTTCGATAAACACCTGTATGTATGTATATATATATATATAGACATATATATACTTCATATAAAAAGCAATTAATTTAGAAACCTGGCAATCGTGGGACACTTGAATGTTTTTACTACCATTAAGTGGCATCGCTATTGTTATCACTGAATTATCAGTGTTTCTTGTTTTTTCAAGTTCACCAAAATTTCTAATAAATCATGCATATAGCCTTGTCGACGTTCAACAGAAGGATAAACAATGAAATTCCTCGATAACACCTTGACGCATGCCTACAATCATCGAACCAAACTTTAATATATATATATATATATATATATATATATATATATATAATTCTATTGCCAGTTTATTTGCATGCCCTATATTAATTCGCTTCAACTAGAACTGAGCCGCAATCTTTCAGATACATTTTTATCACATATTTTGAAATCAAAAACATAAAAATTATGTGGAAATGTATTTACATATTATACAATTTTACTTGCTAATATCCTATTTTTTTTCTCACATATAGTAAGGGAATGTTTAAGGAATGAGATAGATAAAAAAGTTAGATATCTTCACAGCTCGGTTTTTTTTAAGTAATTAGAATATCAGCTTGAGGTTAGTCTACCTCTGTTACAGCAGACATAAAAGCACAATAACTACTCTACAGGCGGCTATTAAAATATGTAGAACATACTTTAAATCAAAGGAACATAATTTGACGTAACACAGTATCTAGTAAAACGTAGTGATTCGATGTAAATCCTGTAAACAGTAATGATTAACGGTTTTCTGCATCAGTTTTATTATATTTTGTTCAATTAGGTGTTAGGTAAATACAGAATGCTCTAAAAGACACTTGATCTGTGAATGAAATTGTCCTCTGAAGACACATTTTATAATATGTGAAGGCAACAATATATTTATGTGTAAAAATCTCTTTAGATTCCAGAAAGTTTCCCTTATTCCCCCCCCCCCCGGAGGAGTAAATGACCTCCCTCCCCCTCTTGTTGAAATAACGTTTCACAATAGCATTATGCTGACCTTGGAGGAAACACTTGTTAGCTTGGTCGGGACATGAAGGCTAATGGCGGCAGACGAAATTCAGATCGCGTGACCTCAGCTGTCTTACCTTGACACACGCACTATTCAGTTGCTGCTATACGTCTTCATATCGTCCGCAGAAACGTTTTTCCGTCCTTTAGTAGCTTGAACTCACCACTTTTGGCTCAACCTATAAACTTATATGTCCTCTTAATGGTGTTTGTTTTACATTTTTGTCGATGTTAAAGAAAATTTCCCATGTATAGCCCAATTTTTTATCAAAATTGAGACACAATTTTTGTTGTTGAAAGAAATTACTTTTCAAAACTTAAAAAGCATGTATTACACAAAGAAAAGACGATAGAATTACTTATAGTGTAACATTTTTACTACCATGTTTTTATTAACTCGCTTTCTTGTTTGTGTGTTTGTCCGGTACAAAATTTGCAATCGATTTTTAACTAACTTCCCGACTAGCTAGGCATTTGAAACTTCTAGAATTGCCCAGAACACAATGACAATGCATTATTTTAATACTTTTAGCCATCTTTAAGCATAATTGAATTCATTTACAGTTAACTTTGTTTTGTAGAATGATGCAGCCATCTATCAGCCGGGACGGGAATTAAAAGTTAAACGCAAGTTAACTTCCAATTCTTGAGCTAAAGAATTGATTGCGCATTTGATACCTCTTTATGACGCATTTGATCTTTTTATTGCAAGTTGATGGGATAATTCATAAAAGAATTTGAAAAAATTATTTATTAATACACAGAATTGTTGTATCACTTATGATTCAACAGAAAAATTAAAAGTATGGTATATAAAAAGTTCTTTTTATCTTGTAATTATTGTTTTCAAAAAGCTTGATATTCAATCGATTAGATAATATAAGACGCCCCTATTTAAAATGAATAAGCATCTCTTAGCTTAACATGAATGGTTATATGTCAGCATAAGGGACTTCAGAACATTGAACGAGGAATTTAGTTTAAAAATCACTTTTGTTACTTTTGCCAGGTTTAAGAGAAAAGTCTCTGTAAAACATCACAATTGTAGACAGTATCCTGTTAAAAGAGGTACAATATCCCAAAAAGCTCATTTAAAATTCGGATAAAAGAAAAACTGTTATTTTGTATTTTTTAAAATTTTTAGTATAGGAACGTACACTTTGTACGTTAAAACATTTTGTTTTTTCCAATTTTCCTTAATAGTATAAAGTTAAATTGACAGCTATTTATTCGAGAGTCCGAAAAGAATTGCTCGATATGAAATACACAGTTACTGACATTTTATGCCATTTTAATTGGAAATACGAGTACATTAATAGAATATGTTTTGCTCTAAGCTTCAATTGCGCCAAAAATTTGAAAAAATAATTGAAAATTACCTGTTTTTTCTTTATATTTTAAATGATTTTTTCTTGAGTCTACAATACCTTTCGCATAATTGTATCACATGTTCGTATCAAGAGGAATTTTTAAATTTTCGATTTTTAAATCTATATACAAAATGAGAATAATTAACATTCTTTTTTACTATGTTGAAGATCCTTAGAATTCAAAATAAGGATTTTTTTGGCAGAATTAGGCCTGTTTTTCAAATTTTTATCCAAAAATAATAACATTTTATAAAAATTCTCCATGCGTATTCCATGTCATATGAAAAATAAATTTTTTTAAATATAAGTTTACGGTGCAGTAATGATTTTTTAAAATATAAGATTAATATAACTTAAATGTAGTAAAAAGAATATCAATCATACTCATGTGGTGTGTGAAGTAAAACATAGAAAATTGATAATAAAACGAGATTGAAGGTCTTTTGTCCCCTTAAGGCTTGTTTACATTGCGTCCGGAGTCCTACGTTACGCTGGCAGCGAGATTGTTGACACGACCTGTGATTAGTTTGATATATCACGTCGTCAATGAATTAAACTCTGTGTTTGGTTAAAATCTTTAACGATGACGCTACGTAACGCTTTGGATTTTGTAGGAATAGGCCTTTAAAAAGTTTTCAGTATGTCTTGTTATATTAATCAGCAATTACTTTTTCCAATAGAAAAATCTTTTTCCAGTAAAAAAACTTAAATTGGTATAAATACAAAATTTTACACAATGAAAAAAATTATTTGGCAAGTCCAAAAAAATATGCACATTTCGCTTTACAAATTATTTAATAAAGAGAAATTGTCTGATTCCGATTAATGAATGTTTAATAACGCGAAAATATTGAAAAATTTAATTATCAGATGGATATAATTATATCATTATTTAAACGGATTTAAATAAATTTAAATGGATTTAAGCTTTTAATAATTTAAGTGAACTTATGTATTTAAAATTTTAAAAATTATTTATGAAATTCATATTTCACAAAATAATTCGTACAACTTACACGTATATTATTACTTTACATTTAAAAAGAATTTGTTGCTAGAGTTTAAAATGTCTGTCGCGTAATTATCTGAGGCAGATACTTTAATCTCTAGAAAATGTTAAAAACTGTAAAATGTTTTAAAACTCTAGAAATTAATTTTTAACATGGTCGTACCGTCGTGTTAAAAAGTTTTCAATGTATCTAGTCAACTTAATACGTGTTTTCCTTCTTCAATACATTGTAACTGAAATGGACCAATATGTATATAGAATTTACTAGATGTAAAAATAAAATAACAATTTACTAAAAAAAAAAAGTGCACCTTTGCCTTACAAAATATTTAATAAAGACAAATTGGCTGATTACAATTATTGAATGCTTAAAAACACGATAATATTCAAACATTTAATTAGAAGATGGATATAAATATTTTAATAAAGTAATCTAAATAGATTCAAGTTTTTAATTTTTTAACTAAATTTATGAATTTAATTTTTCTAAAATGATTTATGAAATTCCCAGAGCACTATTTTTTTTACAAATAGTAGACAAACGAAACATGTATATCTTCAATGTTAATACATCTAGCATAAGAAAAATTACTTATTAGTATGCAAGATAATTCAACTTAGAAAAAAAAATTAAGCAAATACTTCCAAATATTATTTAAAATTCACAGTTATAGATTGTAAAGATGTCTCACATTCGAAAAGGTATTTCTTATTCTATGTAAGATAATTCAAATAATTCGAAAACATGACTTCAAAATATTCTTCGAAACCACACATTGAAAGAGAAAAAAAAACAGTTCCAAAGTGACTGCGAAATCAGAGCTAATGAAAGCATTTCAATGTCTGACCCCCCGCATTCAATAAACCCATTTCTTTCCTTCACACAAATTCTCCTGACATATCATTGTATGGCGACATATTTGACTGATGACCAGTAAGTGGAAATGATCGTAAAAATGTTGATAAAATACGTCGTTAGGAGTAATGGCCTCATAATGATTTAATGGGAATCACATTATTGCTCGATTATGTTTCACGTACGATGCCGGGAGAAATTAAACATCGGCGTGTGGCTCCTGCGAATTTGCCATTTGGGGCACAGAAATCTCATTCTTTCTTGCAAGGAAATTTTCTCTAATCACATTTGCATGGGAATGCTCTATAAATATCTTTCATTTTCTTTAAAAGAGATTAATACTTATATAACTACCGCATGTCTGCATGTAAACAGATAAATCTTAGTTTCTTATATTTTTTTAAAATTCAAAACAATCTCCTTAAAAATGAGAAGTTATAATTTTTTTCCCTGGAACATATGTTTCTGCGAAATTTGAATATTTTTATCACATTTAATTTTTTAAAACTTTAATTATTAAAATTACGTTTTTATTAATGTAAAATTTATTCATTTTAATGGAAGCAGCATAACAGCGATAAACTATCTAGATTACTAAGAGGGAATATTTACTATAACGAAAACTTAGGTTTCATTCAACAACTTATATAATAGCATATATAATACTTATATATATATATATATAAGTATAATACTTATATATATATATATATATATAAGTATTATATATATATATATATAAGTATTATATACGCATATATATATATATATGCGTATGCAACTTGACCGACAGCAACAAGTCCCGAAGGATATGGACGATGAAGGCGGGGCTCCGACTGGCAGCACTCCGACTTGGCCAAAGAACCAGTCCCGTAATTTTGAATCGAGTCAAGTGACGATACCAGAACACTTGACCCCAACCACCTCTAAAGGTAAATTTGAGAATGTGGAGGATATTGCAGCAACGACAGATTTTACGTGCCCCAGCCGCCATTAGTTACCGCCATTATACGACAGTGTATTTGTGAGTGACGAGTGTCCAACCAGTGACTTTCATATCACTAGCCCGCTGTTCTTGCCAACTGAACCACTGCGCCCACCTCCCTTTGATATGTTCCCGCATATATCGTTTTACCGTATTTATCGGTTAGTGCAAGTGGTCCCTTTGAAAACGGTAGATCGAGGTTCCCCTGTAAATAGTACGCTTATTTGTTTCGTAATTGATATGAATCAAATTTTTCATTGTCTATCTCGCACGGACAACCTGTGCTTTATCTTCGCAATTTCCCTTCTTGTCATTTATTGACCTACCTTATTGAAATATCATCATGCCGTAAGGTTGTTTTCTCAGCATTACCTTGTAATCAGTAATGTACAAGTTTCTGTCAATGGCTAACAGCGGGCTCGATTTCTGCAAGTCAAGTGCATGATGCTTATTGTATAGTGGTAAAAAAACGAATACGTAATTTTACTCTAGATGGAAAACCAAAACATACTGCATATCGCAAAGCATTAGGAAAACACAATATTCACATTTCAGTATTCAAGTGTGTATTTCAAGTGTGCACTTAGTACAAAGGATTAGTGATATATACAGTAAGAACTTAGGAATAAAAAATATTTCAGATAGTCTCTTCTAACGAAACTACACCGGGTTATTAACGTAGGATTACTTATCGTTGCTAATCTCTTATTTTTTGGGCGTATTTTGGTACTTTTCTGTTTAATTGTTTACTGCTACTGGGTTTGGCGCGCTGCCAAAATTACAACTCGCGACGCCGGACAATTTTTTTCTCTCCGTAAGATCGTTATTGAGGAACGTAATCCTACGTTAAAAACTAAAAGAAACGGTTTCAGTTCAACAAATTAGGCACAAACTATTTTCATCCGAATAGGATATAATAAAAAACTGTTTTCAACCGGCATTGATATAAACACGGAACTTTTGAAACCCGTGGTAAGACAAAGTATGCTGAACTTTTGCATCAACATTTTTAATGATTCTGACAATTTTAAACCGTTTACTTATATTTTCGAGGAACTATACGCGAAAAAAAATGTACATTTTTGCACCGGAGAGAAAAACACACAGTGATAATTTAAGAAAAACTAATCGACAACAAAATTGAATTTTGTATCCACAATTTTACTGACCCCAAGAAAGGTCAAACATTTGTTTCGCGAAAAATAAAAAGAAGTATGCGTTAGAATAATAAATCAGCCATTTTCCAATTATCCATGTATATTCTCTAGTATAGCAACTCAAAGTCATAGGAAATATAAATATGTAAATTAAATACAATTTAATTTAATGGATTGAATGTAATTGCTTCATCTCCCGTTTATGGAAACACGAATTTAGCAGGTATAAGATATCCGGGCACCTTTGTGTGGTAGACTAAATGGAAGAACTAAAATGGAAAAGAGCCAGTTAGGTATAAATCCGATCTTTTGTAACCTTGTTTAAAAGTCTACGGAAATCAGATTTAAATTATCTTGATCAGGCTATTGGAATTTCCTAAACTTAAAAGTAATCTGAATCCTTACTGTCATAAAACATTAAGACATTATTTATTACTACGAACGATTTACTGGGATCGATGTAATGGTCCTGTCGGATTCACGTAGAAGTCACTTGACTTAAAACCTATAAAGGAGTTAAAACTCCTAAAGCGTATTTATAGCACTGGTGACGACATCAGCATAAATGCCATTATTTCATAATAATGATCAAAATATAACCATTAAAAGTATATGCAATTCTTTTAGTCCATAAGAAAACCCAAAAATCCCTTTGCTAATAAAGGAATTATTATATTAGCAGAAGATAAAAGTCATTATTTCATAATAATTGTCCAAATATAACCATTAAAAGTATATGTAATTCTTTTAGTCCATGAGATAACCCAAAAATTCCTTAGCTAAAATAGGAATTATTATAAAGCAAAGGATAAAAGTCATTATTTCATAATAATGGTTCAAATATAACCATTAAAAGTATATGTAATTCTTTTAGTCCATGAGAAAACCGAAAAATTCCTTAGCTAATAAAGGAATTATTATATTAGCAGAGGATAAAAGTCATTATTTCATAATAATGGTCCGTATATAACCATTTAAAGTATATGTAATTCTTTTTGTCCATGAGATAACCTAAAAATTCCTTAGCTAATAAAGGAATTATTATTTAAGAGAGTTTTCAATACATTTCTTCTTTAGTATTGTTTCATGAGAAATGTAAAAAATTAAGCACAGAGAAAAAGGAAACTCCTTACACAAAATTTACATGGATATTTGGCAAGTATTACAGAACAGTTAAAGCACTAGTTTTCGGATCCCGAGGTAACTGGCAAAAATAAGTAAATCTTTGATATCATGTTTTAAAATAATATACAATAGGTTAAAAATTCATAAAAAATTCATAAATATCTAATATTCCTCACTAAAATGAATTAAAATAAAATATTTCACTTTTAACATATAATTTATATCTAACTTTTAATATATATATATATATATATATATATATATATCATTTATCTAAAGTTTGCAAATACTATAGCAATATGCATGGCGCAGCCTAGTAGCTAACACAAAAAGAACAAAAACACAGGTGCATTAGCACCCAAAGATAGAAATATAGGTGAATGAACACCCAAAGACAACAAGTCAAGCAAATAGACTGAAAAAAGTCAAAAAGATATCAAGAAAATCATCTGTCTTTGCTTGGCTCATCAGCCGTGGGTAAAGCAAAGAAACATAATCAAACACAAGTGGTTTCGCCATGGTGTCATATTCAAAAAAACTTTTATAAGTAATATGGCTAAATCAGATGACAAAAAAAAACTAAAAGAAATTATTATGACACGACGGTCGTAGGTAGGTGCTACAAAATAACCGCTTATAAAAGAAACGATTTCAATAAAATATTATATATATATATATATATATATATATATATATATATATATATATATATATATATATATATATAATATTTTATTTATATATTTCTTCAATATTTATTTAATATGTATTTAACTTTTAATATATATTTAATACATATTTAAGTTTTTAGCATAGTTCGACGAGGGAAAACAAAATTATAATTACCAACTGATAAAAATGTACCTAATAAGTAATAACGCCTGCTATTAATATATAGTTAAGGAACAAATAGTTAAAAACTAGTAGTATCGAACCATCATTATGTACCATGACACGTGTAGACGACCAGTCTTTTTTTTAACAAGGGGATAGTTCTCATTGCATTCAAGCAATTCTCTAAACAAACTGGAGGAAAAAAATACTTTAATTTCCGTACCACAAACATTTATGAGGCTTTAACTCAGGTTACATAATTTATAATTTCAATTAAATCTTTCATCTAGTTTCTTTAAGAATTAATAAATCCAAATTTTCTCGAGGCTCAAAAGAAAAAAAATAACAGGGCGTCGGAAGCAAATATACCCTGGCTCCAAATTTGAAAATCAAATAATTAAGCCGATTTAATTTCTTTCCGTTCAACTGATAAATTATTTTATTCCATTCGCACATTGCTCTTATGATATATTATTACGAGGGGAAAGATTTGATTAATGGCCAGTGAGTGGAAATGGCCGTAAACAGGTCGATAAAATACATCGTTAGATGTAATGGTCTTATAATGCTTTAATAGAGCGCATTATTATCTGATGATTCTTCCCCTTTGAATCGGGAGGAAAAATTAAAACATTTGGTTATTATATCTAGTGGGAAGGAAAGTTGGAGGCCAAAAAAATGTGTGATTAATAAAAACGGGAAAGAGAATAAATATGCTGGGAAGAGATTTATTTCCCTAATACTTCTCCCGAAATTGGAGAAAAATGTTGAGATGAACATTTTAGTCAGAGTGAGGGAGAGAAATTTTGAAAAGGTTTTATATATATATATATATATATATATATATATATATATATATAAATAAATAAATAAAGGCCTCGTTTTAATAGTGGTTAAACTTCACTTTAAAAAAAAAATGGAGTTAGCCTCAGTTTCATGTTCATACAAATCATTTCTATCTTATTTTTAAACTGGTACAACTCCAGCTTATTTCTGATACCAACAGAGGGCTTTACAAATCAGACTTCAGTAGTCATTTCTCAACACTCATTACACTTTAAGGCTCTGTATCTCAAAATGGACAAGAATGGAGTTAGACCACTATTCAAATAAGGCTTTCATAAATCTGTATCTATCTATCTATCTATATATATATATATATATATATATATATATATATATATATATATATATATATATATATATATATATATAGGCTTCATTTGAATAGTGGTTCAACTCCACTTTAAAATAAAATGGAGTTAGCCTCACTTTCATGTTCATACAAATCATTTCCATCTTATTTTTGAACTGGTACAACTCCAGCTTATTTCTGCTGCCAACAGAGGGCATTGCAAATCAGACTTCAGCAGTGATTTCTCAACACTCATTACACTTTAAGGCTCTGTATCTCAAAATGAACAAGAATGGAGTTGGACCACTATTCACATAAGGCCTTCATAAATCTATATCTATCTATCTATCTATCTATCTATATATATATATATATATATATATATATATATATATATACATAGATACATACATACACACACACAAAATTTTGTGTCTGAGGTAGTCAAATGGTAGCGTGCCAGCTTTCGGCGACGAGAGTGCTCGGTTCGAATCCCGACAGCACCATTAAATACTACAGCATAGGCCGTTTATGGGCACTTTAAATTCATTGAACGAAAAGTTCCTCTATAAAGTCAAAGACGGTGGGAAAGGGTCAATTCCCCCGTGATGTCGCTCTTGGGGATGCTCGCTCAAAATGCAGGTGGCAGCTAGCTAAGATAGTCTCCGACCTTTGTTGTGCTATTATAGGCCAGAGCCGCTCTCCTCAGCCAGCAAAGCCTATATGGACCTAGTCTGAAACACTTCCGATCAGGGGGCACACGGCAACTAATCTGTGCCAAACCTGCATTCAGACCAGATTAGAACTCCTGGTCGTTCATCTGATCTTTATGACGAGACTGGATTTCGCCACAATTCCACGAAACGTCAATGCACAGTAGAAAAGTAGTAGAGCTCAAATCATAACGTAGTTATAGTATTTCGTAGGTTAAACAATATGCCTTAAAAAGTAGGTGAAAAGTGTGTATTTTCGTAGCCTGAAGTATATTCCAAATTGATTTACTTTATACGCTTTAAAAATATAGCCCTAGACCTGGATTTTGCCCCTTTTATGGGGTTCCCTAGCAAAACATAATCGATGCGTATGCTAGGGAGGGGGGGGGGAGAGAAGGAATTGCTGGTACCGAATTTCTGTGCCTTTTTACTGGTGACTAAGAAACTGCAGTCACCCAGCTCATTCCGGAAAGATCCACGTCTACCACGAATTGTGATGAACAATTTTTTCCAGCTACTCCCTTTCCACGTAGACCCTTTTGTAGAGTTCCCAGGCTTTAACGTAAACACAATAATCTCATGGAAGACACGTATCTATAACTTCCAAGGGGATTTTAAACATTAGTTTAGCGTTTTTAACCTATACATCAGTTTAAAGTCTGCCTACGATGAAATGGCGGTTTTGGTAAAAAAATTACGATTTTTCTTTGTTATACGTACCTCAGAGGCCAATCTTTTAGGATTCTAAAACTGCTTTACTCTTTTTCGTACGATCATTGGATGAGAACTTATGGTCAGTTTAATAAACCGAAAAGGATATTAAAAGACCGGAAGTAGCCTCTTTAAATGCTTTTTCTAGAAAACTCATTTTTCAGTTACTTTTGTAAACGTGAAAGCAAATCCTTTAAGAAGGTTTCAATATTTTTCAATGAAATTTTGCAATAATCTTTTGCATATTACATTTGCATATAAAGCTAAGCTATATGTGTTAATTTAATCATTCTATAGGGATCTGCACTTATAAAAAGATAATTTAAAAAATGATTTTTCACTTTTTTTTATATATATTTCAGTGATTTTTGAAAACTTTTTTACTTACAATACTTTTAGAAAGCATATAAGTGCCCCAGTAGTATATACTATAAAGGAAATTAAAATATATTTAGTTGGATTGAGTTCAGATCCTCTGGCGTGAGCGCTAAATTGTACTGAAAATTTATAAAAAAGTTCCTACATTTTAAAATTTTATGAAATTTTTAACCAAAATTATATTAGTTTTTCTGATTTTATATCACACTCGAACTAAAAATCAAGCAGGGCGGTCGACCTGCAACGCCAAGCTAAAAAAAAACAAAATAGACGTCAAATGAATAAACGCGCCAAGTACAAAAATTCGTCAGACCGCCGTACTGCTTATATACTCTGAACCGCTTGCTCCTATTCTCACAATGTTAAGGCAGTTTGCGTAAATTATAAAATTCTGAATGAACCAAGCATCGTACAAAATTAAAACAAAAAGTAGAAGAATCTTATCAGCGAGTACTTTAAAAATGAACTTTCAAAGTTAAAAATTAACCGAGATATGAAAGTTTTAATTTTCCGTAAAGTTAGGGATTTTGCTAGAATCGTTTTATCGCCAAGAAATTTTTCGTCAACACTTTAAGAAGACCTATAGAGTTTAATATTGAACAAATTCGATTAAGGCTTGGTTTTTTTCGATAAGTTATTCGCTAACTTAAAATCTTTTATATGTTTCAGTTAAAAAAATAAATATTTCTATCTTTAATTAGCATAAAACTGTAAAATTAGCATCTCAGGGCGATAGTACGCCAAAATGGCAACCATTATTCTGCAACACCGCTATTTTTCCAACCGTTCAATCATAGAAGACTAGCGATTGTCGCTCAGTGGCTAAGTGGTTATGGCCCAAGCCTTCCATGCCGTCGGCGCGACTTCGATTCCCGCATAAGACTCTGTTGTATTCAGAAGAATTTTTAATTGTTTTGCATATGTATGTCCGTATTTGTTTGTTTGTTTTATATGTCCATAGAAAATACTAAGCATTGAATTCAAATAATAAGGATTAATTATTATACATATTCCTCTTTTTGCTACAACCACGTGGGTTTACAAAATAGAAAAATATTAATTCCTCAATAAAATATACATATACGTATACAAAATATACATATAGCAAATGATTAATCTATATATATAAAAGAGAACGTTTGTGTGTGTTTCCTTTATGCGTTCCCGAACGGTCCATCCGATTGAGAGGAAATTTTGTAAAGATGTTGTTCACGCTCCCACGGCAAACACTGGGGAGGGGGTGTAAGACATCCCTAGTGTGTCATATCCCTATGACACCTAGCACCCCAAGGGGGGGGGGGGAGGGCGCACATATAAAAATAATCGGAAACGACTAATATTAGTGTCGAATCCATGGTTTTCGGGGTCACTGAGATTAATAATGACACTTCCGAAGACGCATAAAGACAAGATCAGCCCCCCCCCCCATGAGCATTGAGGGGAGGCGGGGGGAGATGGGGTGAATATAAAATGTCCAAAATGACCGAGAATAGTGTCGAACACATAGTTTGCAGGGTCGCTGAGATGAATAGGGAGACTCTCCCGATGCCGTTTAAGTGAGAGTTCAGCCCCCCCTCATCATTGGTGGGGAATGCGGGGGGGGAGAAAGGGTGAATATAAAATGTCCAAAATGACTGAGAGTAGTGTCGAACCCGTAGTTTTCGGGGTCGCGGAGATGAATAGGGACACTCTCGATGCCGTTTAAGTGAGAGTTCAGCTCTCCTCAGTATTGAGGGGGAGGCGGGGGGAGAAAGGCTGAATATAAAATGTCCAAAATGACCGATAGTAGTGTCGAATCCATAGTTTCGGAGTCACTAAGGGAAATATAGAAAATTAAAAATGTTGTTTATAACCAAGTTTTGAGTTAAATTTATAATAGAATGAATTCGTAACTTTACTTTATCATTTGTATGCTGTATTTACTTTTAAATACCTGTAAATTAAATTACTTAAATTTTACACTATATGTAGAATCCATTCCTTTTCCTGTGTAATAAAAAAATTGAGATAAATAAATACCCGGGCAACGCCGGGCAAACAGCTAGTGATGTATAAATAGTGTTTATTTCAATATTTCCCATTGCGTTTATAAAGATTGAATAGACTAGAAAAATGCCATCCAAATTACAATTAAAACGAGAAAACAATCAGGCCTGTTACAGAGATTCGAAAAAACAAAAATTGCTCCAATTAAGTTAAAAAAGTGACACATTTGTAACTGATGATGAGACTCCAGGTATCAGGCAATTGTTTGCCTACAAAAGCCTAGTTTGTGAACGGTTATTTACCTATTTCAAAAAAATAACTGATATCCACTAAATAAACTTTTAAAAAGTAAAAAAACGCCAAGCTTCAAAACAAAAGTTATGACTAAAAAATGGTGTGATATCAAATATCCAAGCTTATTAAGTTCTGGTACTTAATTTCCTAATCACGAATTTTTCACATGTAAGTGAAGGGATTAAGCATGACTTGTTGATAGAAACCCTTCTTCCCTAGACCAAACTCATCATAACCTGTTTCAGAAAATTTATGTTTTAAATATTTATACATACCAGGCTTGACGGCCGTCTTAAAAATAAAATCATTAAAAATAACAGAAAGAAAATATATATATATATATATATATATATATATATATATATATATATATATATATATATATATATATATATATATATAGTTAGTTAGTTAGTTAATGTGAATTTAAAACATCAATTTCAGATTTTAACTGCGCACTTCGGTGATCTGTTAGACATTATGTGTATAGCATCGTTCCGACAAAAGGTACGATATATAAATGGTGTTATATCCAATTTTATTAAGCACTGGGACTCAATTACATTTCTTAACAGATTTTTAATGGGATATTAATAATTTTAATCAGTCTTCTATTTGAAGTTAATGCATGATGTCAAACAAAACAAACCGTTAGCTAGAAAGAAAAATAATAAATAATGTTGTCATTCCCCAAAGGAAAAATTTTGCATTAAACAACAAAAAATATGAATACCATGCTTTGGAGTTACGTTGACCAAATGTAACGTGAAAAGAAATTTCAAATTTATAGAATAATTCATGACCATCTTAAAATTGCTGCTACATTCATTTTAAAAGTAACCAAATAATAGGACACACATATTTTGCATAAATAACTAAAATGAATAATTTATACAACTAAATAACATACTTTCGACGTTTCAACAGACAAAATTTATTTATTCCAAATACGAAAAGACGGCCGACAAGCCTGGTATGTATAAATATTTAAAACTTAAATTTTCTGAAACAGGTTATGATGAGTTTGGTCTAGGGAAGAAGGGTTTCTATCAACAAGTCATGCTTAAGCCTTTCACTTAGATGTGAAAAATTCGTGATTAGGAAATTAAGTACTAGAACTTAAATAAGCTTGGATATTTGATATCACACCATTTTTTAGTAATAACTTTTGTTTTGAAGCTTGGCGTTTTTTTACTTTTTAAAAGTTTTTTTAGTGGATATATATATAACCAGTACTGTATATTTTTGAAAAAAAAGTTATCAGAACGTACGCAGAAACATTATGAACGTTTCTTTGAGCTTTTTTTTAAACCCAGTCTAGTGAAAAAAAGTTTTCATTTTTGTATGTACTTTAATATTCTTTCGCCACGGGAGAACTAAACCGGACTCCCAGTTTAATTTGAGAAAAAAAAATAGCCACAGTATTGAAACACTTGGACTCAAGTACTCTAAACAACCTATCTTTCGGTGGAAATGAACCCGGAACCTTGATAAATGTATTTTCTACGAAAAATAAAAACGATTTGACTATCTGCCAACAATAAGGCTGCATAAACAGGGGAAAGTAAATAAATGCTAACATTTTACGAAAAAAAACGTTGAAGCAGAAACCTTTGGAGAAAAATGGAGAAGCAGAAACATTAAATCATAAAAAAATGAAACACAAGTTCCGTCTGCATAGAAAACATGCAACAAAACTTTTTACCGTTATCGCATGCAACATTGCACTTCACTGAAAATCATGTTGCTCGCAAAATATCATGTTTAATAAATATACAACATTGTTCTTTTCAATAAGATTTTTATCAAACGTACAGGAAAAAAATGCAACAATACTATTGGAATTCTTATGTAACTTCATTCTTCAAAATTTCCCTTTTTTGTTTCTGATAATCTGTGTTTATTTCTTTGACGCAGAAAGAAATGTAATTTTCTATACCGTATCAACTTTTTCCTGGACATTAATTACCATTAAATAGAATTTAAAAAAATCTTATAATTTTATTCTTACATTCTGAGGAATTTAAGTTCACTAAAATCAGAATATTATCTGAAAAATGTAATAATTAAAAATGTAAACGTGATAGCACATAACAAAAATAAATATTGGAAATGCATTTCTGGTAACAGCGTGATAAACTGGTGTGACATTTAAAGATATAAAATCCCCGAAGTCATATTATATATATATATATATATATATATATATATATTTGTGACATTATGAAAGATGTTGATATGTCATTTTTTAATGTTTTCGGCAAATTAATAAAGGAACTTTCTTATGAAACATAAAACCGCTCTATTAAGTTTTTCAATGCAAATATTCTTTTGTTAATACACATATTCAACTTTAAGTATATGGCTGGTTTTCAATGAAAAATTTAAATTAGGGACAAAAATATTCAATGGGATATATATATATATATATATATATATATATATATATATATATATATATATATATATGTGTATATATGTATAAAGTATCTGATTTATTATTCAAACCAGAATATTTTCTCAAGAATGTAATAATTAAAAATGTGAACGTGATAGTACATAACACAGAAATAAATATTTAAAATGCATTTCTGATAACAGCGTGATAAACTGGTGTGAAATTAAAAGATATAAAGAAAGACAATTCGAGAGATTTATACGTTATTTTCAATATTTTATTTATATATATATATATATATATATATTTATATATATATATGAATGTGTAAAGTATTTTATTATTCTCTATCTCAAGTTATACAATATTTCCTACTAATATAAGAGTGTCAAATATTTGTTAAAAGTCATTCGTTTCCTTTCCAACAAAATAATTATCTAGTGAATTAATTTGCAGACAAGCGAGAGAACATGTGTCATCAACATGTTTCCTTTTGTAATGGCTTTCTAAAATTTTCCCAATCTTTTCTGAAGAATGTTTCCAAAGAAAGAAAGGAAGAAAGAATAAAAAAAGAGAACACGACGCATGAATTCTGAAAATAATGAAATAATAGAGACTGGAAAATATATGTAGCTGTTGAAATGCCAATGTTAAGTAATATTTTCCTGAAGGGAAATTGAATTGGTACAGTTTGTAAATAGAATAGATAAATAAAAAAGAATAGAAAATAAAAAAATGCACAATGCATTTTTCAAACAAATAATAAAAGTTAAAGGAAATGATGCTTTGAGTAATTTTAAGTATGAGATGATTTATGAAAAAAAAATTAGAATTCAAAAAGGAATTTGTTTCCTTTCATTTAGAATGCTTTATCTCCAAATATATAAACATAAGACTTCATTTCAGGATTATTAGAATTTTTATTTGCATATCAAATATGTTATTGCATTTCAAATGTAAAGGATAAAGGGAAAAATCCTGTTAATGCTTCTTTTATTTACTGTATTTATTCCATGATTGAAAGGAATTCCTGGAGTAAAGATAATGCGAGTTGAAAGAAAAATTATGCTTCACATCCTATTTTGTCCTTATTAGAAATAATATATTAATTCCAGGATAATCTTTGTAATAATATAAGTATTTACTTTGTCGTTGTTGTAAGAATGAGATTAAATGGGAAATGATTTATTTGTAATACTTTTAAATGCAATGATTTATTTGTAATACTTTTTAATACTTTTTAAATTATTTGTAATAATTTTGTTTTCTTCAGTTGCAACTGTTCAGTTGAAAATATTTTCTTTTTTCAGTTGTCTCCCAAAATTTAGTAAAAACCTAGGTATCGTAATACCATGAATGGTGTTATAACATCTGAAAAAAATTATTGGTGGTGTGAAGAACAAAATATATTTAGTTCCATGGCTCACACATTGCCTCCTAACAGAAATAACATAAGTTGTTGTCTCGTTCATTAAAAAATTCCTATGTAGTTCTTCCAGGTATGCTTTAAGCAGATTGTTCTTTCATTCATTTAAAAAAATCCTCCATAGTTCTTTCAACTATTCTAAATGCAGGTTGTTCTCTCATTCGTTAAAAAAAACTATACAGTTTTCCCTCTATGGTAAATGTAAGTTGTTGTGTCTTTCATTGAAAAAAATACTCTGAAGTTCTTCCAACTATGTTAAATGTAGTTTGTTGTCTCTTACATTAAGAAAAAATCCTCTGTAGTTGTTCCAACTATGCTAAATGCAGGTTGTTGCCTCATTCATTAAAAAGAATTCCTGTAAAATTCTTCCATCTATGGAAAATGTAGGTTGTTGACTCGTTCATTAAAAAATCCTCTGCAGTGCTTCCAACTATGCTAAATGTAGGTTGTTGCCTCATTCAAAAATCCTCTGTAGTTCTTTCAACTATGGTAATTGTAGGTTATTTTCTCGTTCATTAAAAAAATCCCCTATAGTTCTTCCAACTATAGAAAATATAGGTTATTGCCTCGTTCATTAAAAAAAAAATCTTCTATAGTTCTTCGAACTATGGTAAATGTAGGTTATTGTCTCGTTCATTAAAAAAATCCTCTATAGTTCATCCAACTATGGTAATTGTAGGTTTTCTCCTTGACTGTATTCTATTGTGCGAATGAGAACATACCGATGCCAAGGCTGTATGATATGTACTCATAAAAAGTAATTGTAGTTTCAAAAACTTTTAAATTGTGTTTAGCTAAAACCCTACTTTACTATGTATCATTTGTGCACCATGCTATCTATTTCTCAGGAAGTACATTTAATCGTAGAAAACGCACAGGGATCTATTTTTTAAAAAGCAAACTATTTCATAACATATCTAAATCCCCCTTTTCAAGATAATATAAAATTTTTCAGATCGTTTTTAGCTCTATGATATTTGCGGAAGTTCTTTTCAATTCAATCAGTTTTGTACATAAAAACATTTTTTTTTGGAATTCACATATATATATAACTCTTGAAAAAGAATCATTACTTCAAAAACAGTTTTTAAGCTAAAATACAAACAGAAATGGACTTTTATTTTAAATTCCCCATCGTTTCGTTTATTTTTTATTTCTTATTTGAAAGGAAATAAATATACTGTAGATACTTTCCTAACATATTTGTGCTGTTTCTAAAGAACTAAAACATTCTCATCCATGCGATGTGTTGTCTGCGTCGTAAAAAAAGTATTTTATATTTAAAGGCTAAATTGAAGTTTCGAGAAAAAAATTGAAAACTAAGAAAATAATTTCCACGATGAACCCTTTTTGGGTTTCCTTCCTTTACACTGAGATTGAATTGGTATCATTTATATAAACAGGCAAAATAATAAAACAGAAGAGAACAAAATATTCATCATCCTCTAAGAGAGGAGATGAAATCCGAGAAAACACATTATGAGACTTTAGTAGAATAGTAATGATATGCAACAGAGGTATATATGATCCTACACGTCACTTGTCAAATTCAGTGAGATTGTTCAAAAATAGTGACATTGTTTTATATACTAATCAATATTTGTGAATCACATGAAATGTATTTTTAAAGCATTGCGTTAAATACAGTTTTCTAAACATACAATTCTGCTGTACGTAATAAAACTATACGCAGTGTTTGAGTACTGTAAAACTTCATTCCCCTTATCCTCACAAAAACATATCAAACATTTTTGCGCTTCTTGTCTTTGACGAATAAAGTCCAAATTATCATGAAAAAAGAACAAAGAGCCTGCGTTCGGAGCCATTTAAAGAAAAATAATTTTTAAAGGATTTTTTGGTCTTTTATGGTAAAATAGCACTTAAAATTAAAAAATAATCAAAAACTATCCTGTAAATACCATACTTTTTTATAAATTGATCAATTTGAAGTAATTTTTAATGAAATTTATCTAAAACGCCTATCACTTTGCACAAAATTCTAATGCTACTATTTTTATTTCATTCTCACACATGATACATATGACAGTTATCTTCGAAATGACCCACAATCTAAGAGAAATTTTAAAATGCAAAAGTAATACACACAATTTTATGTTCCAATATGAAAATTTTACCCGATTCGTTATTCCTTTCCTTATAAAAACAGCCCCAAATGAAAAACAATTTATTATACATCAATTATTGTGCGTCATTTCATTAACAATAGCATCTAAAACATTTCCTAAAAATTTTATTAAATTATATGCATTATTATGTGAAATATCATGATAACGGTAGAGATTTGTGCTAAAAAACACAATTCTGAGAAAAACGCTTTTAAAGTTGTTTCTCACTTCAATTTCATAGCAGACGATGTTTTTTAAAAATAGCTATAACTCTGTTTCTAATTAATGTAGAATGAAAATCAAATCGGATTTAAAAATAGAAAAGATTGAATTACACGATTCTTGCAAAAAATAAAATTGACCAAAATAGTCAAAAAATGACATTTTCAACGTAGGCAGTCACCTTAAAGATGACTATAAACTCATCCGATGTAGGTTTACTCAAATTCCTTATTAATTGGATTAGAAAGTATGAAATAATGTAATGACCCAAATTCATTTATAGTATAAAATTTGACCATGATTTTAACCCCTTTAATCAGCGAAAGTTCCAGGTCATAATTAATTCATCCTAATGACTTACAGGAAACTTGTAGATAACAATCTATCCTTGCACCGATATTGCACCAAAATTAAAGAAATTTTTTTTCAAACAGTTTTTTTTCATTTGTATTAATGATAATTTGTTAACCGGGATAAATTATTCCATATTATTTTCAGAATAAATTTTTCTTGGGCTCAACAGAGTGCTTACGAGGAGAGTTTGGACTGATTAGCTTTCTTTTAAAGCACTCAAAGAATATGTTCTTTCATTATTAAAGTAGCATTACTGACACAGTGCCATTTAGTAAAAAAATAAAATACTTTTGATGTAATTAAACATAGCTCTCTCCCCCAGCAGTTAGCAGTAATGAAATTTTAAATGAACCTCTTTTTCAATTATCTTTAAACACTTTTAAATAGGATGGAAAAATGGCTTATATTCCGATAGGCTACTGTTTGCATTTTAACCACTTTGGGGAGATATTTTCCACCAACTCTGACACATTTGTGAATTTTATTTTTGTTCCAAGTGTGATAATTTGAAGTTTTTTCCTCATAAGCGTTTAAAAAGCTTTGCCATCCTGAGAGGTTTTAAAACAGAGGCTAACCATATCCGCTGCCTTAGAAGTTTCAATGATGTTGTAACCTTTGAGTTCAAATTTGAAGGTCTTTTTTTGCTTCTGTTTCCAATTTTGTCAGGGTTACCTGATTTTTACTGACACTGCTTTATTATGCACTGTTTTTGCTTCATTAAATTAACAGAGATCTCATTGCCATCCTGAGAGATTTCAAAACAGAGGCTAACCATAACCGCCACCTTAGAAGTTTCAATAATGTTGTAACCTTTCAGTTCAAATTTCAAGGCTTTTTTTGTTTCTGTTTCTAATTTTGTCAGGGTTACCTGATTTTAACAGACATTGCTTTATTTTGCATTGTTTTTGCTTCATTAAATTGTCAAAAAGCATATGGAGTTTTTCAGAATATGCAGATAGAGAAATCAACCAAAAATGTTACCGTTAAAAACATTCTATGTAGAGCAAAGTTTCTTCTCAAAATAACGAGAGGCAATCAATTACAATTCTCAGGTTGTCGATAACAGGAATCTATTCAAATATTTAATTAAATTTTCGCAAACATTTTTTTCGGCACAGTCTCTTTCAGTTTTTCATATCCAACAATCACTTACTTTGAACAGACTTTACTTAACCGAAAATCAAGTACTGTGTACATAACTTTTAAAAGAAACATGCATTAGAGTTAAATGACTACATAAAAACAGGAATATACTAGAATATAAAAGACGAAGGCAGAAGAGAAATAAAATTGGGGTGATAAATTTCTCTTCCGTCTAAAGATTTCTCTTAAACATTATTTCCCTTTAAAAGAATTTCTCCACTGAGAAAAAAAATGCGTTTTATCCTTCAAAGCTAAAATGACGAAAAAAGGAAATGAACTGAAAAATCTATTTCCTGGAATGCCTATTTGAAGTTTTACTATCCTAAAGTAAGATTGGATATGCACAATTTATAAATGAAAGGGAAAGAACTGGGATGGGGAAAAATATATAGATACAATGCACTTTGTAGGGAAAGAATAAAGCTAAGGAAAACTATTCTGAGAAATTTGTGGTATGGACGGTCGATGTGTTGTGAAAGAAAGACGATCATAAAAGAAACACGTCAGTTTTATTTCCAAAATGTTCCTTTACACTAAAATTTTACTTTATATTGGATTTTGTTTTTACTTTGTGCGCGGATGAAAAATTGGGAAAGAAACTTTTATACAGTGAATGTCATAGCAGTTTATACTAATTTATTAATATTTTTGCTGTTTATTATAAAAAATTCTGTTAGCGGATAAATATATGCACATTTTTTTTCTTTTTAACGTAGGATTACGTTCCTACACAACGGTTCTCTGGAAAGCAAAATTTCAGATGTCTTGCGTTGCGAGTTATAATTTTGACAGCGCGCCAAACCCAGTCTGTATCGCTTAGGCAAGCAGTAAACAGGAAAGTACCAAAATTCGTCAAAATTTTGACACACATATATATATATATATATATATGAAACGATAAGTAATCCTACGCTAATAACCCATCGTAGTTTCGTCAAAAGAGACTACTTGAATTTTTTTTTCCGAAAAGGGAGTCTGGGATTTTTTTAAAAATTTACTTTTATTTCAAAATAAGATTTTGTTTCAAAAATATATCTCCAAATAAGGATCATTTGAGATGTAAAATTACTGCAACATGTTTGAAACATGTTAAGAACACAGTTTATAAAATTTATTAATTAAAGCAGGTCTGGTCTGGGCTTTTGTACGAATAGATGTATTTTTTAGAGTGAATCTCATCACAAGTAGTAATTAAATAATATTTTAGTTGTATATCGTTAAAACAGTCGGTTAGCGTCTAACTTTATGCTCGATTTATTTATTTTTTCATCTAAAGAGAATGCCCGGAAAAAATTAATTTTACTTACTGTTTATTTCATACTAGGATTTTGCTTCACAAATCTATCTTTACGTAAATAGCATAGCAGAAGTAAAAACACTTCAACAATTTGAAACTGTTTTTGGAAAAATTATATAAAATTCAATATTTTAAGCACGTTTAGTTTTGGCTTCTGAACAAATAGTTTTATTTCCATAATTTTGACATTAGCACGAAGGAAAGTATTTAAAAAAACTAAAACGTATTGTTTAAACGTATACCTAAACGTATTACTTAAAATAATTGTTTATATCTTTTTTATTTTTAATGACATAAATGGGTAAACAATTATTTACCGCGTAATTTTTGATATTCCGTAAAGAATTATCTCTTAAATTTTGGTTTTATTAAAAATTTCCTGAATGCATTTTAATAAACAAAGAACAAAATAATAAGAGCAGATATTCATGAATATACCATAAACACAATTTTAGATGTGTCTTATCAAAGACAGGAATTCACGAAAAAGTCCATTTTGAGATAAACATAGTTAAAATTCAGATGAGTCGCAATCTAACGCATCGACATTGCATCATTAAAATACTGCGTCTGAAAATGAAATCATCGCAGAGACATGCGGTTTGTGGAATTTGATTTTAAAAGTTTGTCTTTAAACCTAGAAAGTAAAGGGATTTTTATTTCGAGAATTTCACCGTCTGAAATATTCTGAAACGGAATTTTAAATACTCCCCAAGTGTTCAAACAAATTATATATCATTTCTAAAGTATCTCTATTCAATTTCGCTTTAACCAATTTTCTTTTTCTTTATTATTCTTTCTTTTCTTAAGGCATCATTAATGCGCATCAATTTTCGAGGAAGAATTGATTGCGGAAGACTTTTCTAAAATTTTACAACAGACATTCTTTTTTAGACCAGATATACGCGATTTTCAGTTTATCATGACATTGTCTGTATCACCATTAAAAAAAGTTTTTATAAGAGGCTTGGGAAAATTGAAAAATAGAAAATGTTTTGTAAAGATTCAGCCCTTTAACTTCTTCAACGTCCCGACTTCTTTTAAGTGCACAGATTTTATGATAAAATGTCTCTCATTAAATTTTAAATACGCCTCAAATGATGTTGGTGATTTAAACAAATGTTTTTTGAAGTATATGTAATATTTACAGGAAGGAATCAGTTTCGAAGAACTTGGAAAACAACGATGATTTAAAATACTGTAACTGATATGCACTCTTTAATCATATATAAATTATTTGCAATTAAGTGAGACAATTAATTCTTCTAGCACTTAAAATATTTACGAAAAATAGTGTGCTAAAAGTTTAAGAAAAAAATCCTATAATAAATATTTTACCAGTAAAGTTTTTTGCCGGGCTTGTCCTAAGAATGTTGTTTTAGGTAGATGTTAACACAAAAACTGATAAAATTCATTCATTTATGATTTAATACAAATTTATAAGATTCAGAAGGGTCAAAAGTCTCAATAATTCTGCGTATTTCTATATTTGTATACATAATTAGAATTTTGGTGTTGTTTTTCTGTCCAAACTGATAAAATTCATTCATTTATGAATTAATACAAATTTCTCAGATTCAGAAGGATCGAAAATCTCTCAATAATTCTGCGAATTTCTATATTTGTATACATAATTAGAATTTTGGTGTTGTTTTTCTGTCCAAACTGATAAAATTCATTCATTTATGAATTAATATAAATTTCTCAGATTCAGAAGGGTCTAAAATCTCTCAATAATTCTGCGAATTTCTATATTTGTATACATAATTAGAATTTTGGTGTTGTTTTTCTGTCCAAACTGATAAAATTCATTCATTTATGAATTAATACACATTTCTCAGTTTCAGAAGGATCAAAAATCTCTCAATAATTCTCTGTAGTTCTACATTTGTATAAATATTTAGATTTTTTTGTTTTGCTTTTGTGTCCAAACTGATAAAACTGATTCATTTATAAATTAATACAAATTTCTCAGATTCAGAAGGATCGAAAGTCTTTTAATAATTCTCTGTAGTTCTATATATATATATATATATATATATATATATATATATATATATATATATATATATATATATATATATATATATATATATATATATATATATATATTGATTGTTTTGCTTTTCACAGAGCTAAATTGATAATTATCAATTTAAAAGTTCTTAGTATTAGGATATATAAAATTTCACAAAAAAGTAGTTTAAACATATTAATGTTATATTTTAATATTAGTATAAGATGCCGAGAACAATAAACTGTCAAGTCAATCAATTCAATTTGGTTTCGTTTCCTTGCAGAATCTTGGTATTAAGTCCTGGTGTTCACAGTTTCCTGGATACTAAAGGTTAACAGATTTTAAAGGTTAAAGCGCACGATTTGATACGCAACCAGTTAATTTGATTAAACAGACTGAACGTTTTGCAGTCATTTAATTAACATTTTCAAACGCACACATTTTTATTAACTGAAATGTAAAAAAATATACTATGTAATTCTATTATCATAGTTGACAAAACTATTTTCCTTTAATCAGTTATTTCACATAAATAATTTATTCCTTTTGCGTATAGTTTGTTGAAAGTATTTTTTTTATATCTGAAGTTTCATTAATTTATATTTGATATTAAACATGCACCGTAAGAATCGAATAATCATTCACACGTATGCTTTGTAAGCCTTCATTTATACTGCATAATTTTTTTTTTGAATTAGAAATATTTTCGAGCTATAAATAATGTATCAGCAATAAATAACGCCAGCAGGAGATTTCGTACACAACCACTTATTAGATTTTACCTACTAAATGTATTGCATTTCTCCGCTTAAAACTTTTCATAACATATATATCTCTGCTAATTGAAATGTACAGAATGTACTATGAAATTCTATTGTCATACACAGCGGATATTACTACAATGGAGCTCCTCTATGGTGGTTGGTACTGGTTTAAAAAAAAGGTCGTTTTGAGGGGTTGCCGTCGTAAAGGGGTTCCTTCCATAACACCGGATCTATGGAATCTTGAATCGGTTTTGAATAACATGTGGCCGTTTCGAGGGGTTGCTGGCTAGAAAAGTTTCGCTGTATTTTACTTTTTCGGTTTTTAGGCATGGATGATTTATTCATTTCTCGTATAGGTTGTTTTGATTATTTTTTTATATTAGAAGTTCAATTTATTTATATTTGATATTACAAACACAGTGAAACTTTTCTATGGCGGCCAGTTACCATTTGAAAAAAAAGTGCCCGTTTGGAGGGGTGTCCGTGGAAAAGGAGTTTTCTTCCGTAACATTCGCTCTATGCATTCTTTAATTGGTTCTGAGTAAAATGTGGCCGGATAGAAAAATTTCACTGTATACCAGAAGAATAGAAAAACCATTTACACATATTCTTCACATGCTTTTATTTACAGAGCAGAACATTTCTTGAATTGTAATTCTCACGCAATGCATAATGCATCGAAACAGACCCCCGTTGTTATATTTTAAAAAACATTATCTCATTAATTTCCTTAAAAAATAAGCACACCCCATGAAATATTCAATAATACTAATGTCTTCATCTCACAAAATAATTATCTCGCGTAGAATAAGCTAGTAGAAACCCAACAAGGAACTACAAATTTATACTAATTTGGAGCGATGGCTTTATTTTTCCCCTTCGCCGTTAATGATCTCGTACAAACACCACCAAAAGAACAAACCTAATCCGTTACAACTTTTTATACTGCTTAAAAATGCAAGCAAGTCGATAATGTTCCTTCATTCAGGCGATGTTTACATTATCTAATGCTTTTAGTGTAAAGGTTTATTTCTGGCGAATTTTAAAAATTGTTCATTATTTATACAGTGCAGGAATTTATTTAAATTTCTGCTGGGCGTAAGCCTTTTGTGGTTTGAATTTTAATCTCGGCTCATTTTTTGTGCAGGGCTAATGGTGTCGCCATCTTTGGGCACGAAGATGTTGAGAAATGGAACGTACACAATATTTATCACCCTTTTGATATAAAGTATATGTTCTGTACATATTTAAAATATTTACGATAAAAGGTAAACTATGTAATTGAAGTTTAAAAGTTAGATTTCAGTAATCTTGCAACCTATTTGATAATATTTGAGTTTTGAAAAATGGGAAAAATCAAAAGACTGGTTTGATTTTTTTTTACAATAATCTTTTTTTTAAAGTTTCCATTAGTTTCATAAAGAATATATCATACAAATTTAGCACAGTCTAATTATACATTAGGTTTTGAGAGAAGTTAAAAGTTCAAAAAAAGGTTGAAATTTAATAACACGCGATTTAATAATTTTACGCGAATTTAATAATTTACGCGATAACGTATTATCGTGAGATCGATTTGTATTATCAAGAAAATCGTGTTTTTTCATATCGAGTTGAAATTGGTTCGAAATTCCAAGTTTATGCCATGTTTAAGAGAATAAGATAATTTTGCCGCATGCCAACAATTTCTCTTTAATCCAGCAGATGGCGCCAATGAAATTTTCTAACCACCTATCTTTCGTCATTGTAGTCTAAATGATGAATACACATGCATATACAACAAAATATATTAAATAAATATACCTGAATATAATAATTCATTGATGGATTATAACGTATTACTCTTTTTCTACTGATTTCAATAAAAATATATTATATATTTTGCTGTGTATAGCACAATTTTTGCTGCATTGAATTACAGACATATAAGTTCAAATTTTCGTATTATATAGAAAAGGAAATATTATTTTCGTATTATATAGGAATTTTCGTATTATAGGTTCAGAAAAAGAAGAGTATTATATAAAATATCCATGTATAACATCCCTATTATATATTCATATTATATAAAATATACTCGAATTTTAAATTTCCTTCAACTCATATTCAAACCATTTTTTACCAGAATAACTATTCAAACATTTGCATGCACATATAGCTTCACGGAATCAAATTTCATAACATGCTCCGGCCAATTTCTAAAATTTTATCCTCAATATTTTTAAAATGTCTGTTGAATATTTTATGTTCTGACAATTTTTTTTCTCGTTTGCAAGATTATCTCACGTTTCCGGAAGTGTTAGTTACGCAGGAAAGTTACAGTGGAATAGCCATTTAACATAAAATGAATTTTTATATCTGGAGTTACGAACTAATGCAACGGATATGTTTGAAAATAATACGACATGAATAAAATAAATGCTTTTCAGCCCCATCGAAATAATTATCATAACCTAATATAAAAGCCTTTTCATTTAGCCCTTTACTTAGGTATTTATGAACATGCAAATAACTTTTATTCTCAGATATAATGATTTAAACATGCTTGTAATGATCTCCATCAGTCTGTGTTTAAATAAATGTGCAATTATTTCATTTAACCTCTTTCATGTGTAGAAAAACGTTGCTTTAACTAACCGCGCATTTAACGGAAGAATTTGAGGAACGTGTGAAAGTCCCTTGTTTGCTCGAGAAATCGGTGGAGTACATATTAACTATTCATAATTAGCAAAGCAAACTGTTCCGAAAATGGAAGAACACCTTAATATTTTCATAACTGCAAGTGCTATCATTTAATTATTTTTAACGAGTGTGGTATTTTAAACATAGAATTTTGATAACTTAACTAACTATAAGTTAAAAATTCGTAATTCATTCAAACCAACAACACTGTTCATAACCGGAAAGAAATATTGTTGAGAAACAGTTATATGGATGGTCCAGAAACAAACGAATGTTATACAACAAAACATAGAGAATTGTTTTAAATAATTTTCTTCATCCCATTCCATCACAAATCCCTAATATTAAGTCCTAATCAACCCATTATATTACAAATCCATAATAATTTATCTTCAACCCATTATATCAACAATCCATAATATAAATTCATCTTCAACCCATTATATCAACAATCCATAATATAAATTCATCTTCAACCCATTATATCACCAATCCATAGTATTAATTCCTCTTCAACCCATTATATCACAAATCCGTGATATTCATTCATCTTCAACCCATTACATCACAAATTTATAATATTTATTCATCTTCAACCAATTACATCACAAATCGATGATATTAATTCATCTTCAACCCATAACTGAATCCCCATAACTGAAGAAGAAAAAGTAAAATTTCCCTGTGTGCAAATTTCCATCAATACCTATTACCGTCTCTATGTAAGTTTTGTGAGCATACACGGGCTAAAGAACCTTGGAAAGGAAAAAATATAATCTTATCAATAATATGTGTTCATTTCAAGTAATTTCATATTGTTCAGTTAGACATTAAGATGGAGTATGTACAGCTGTGTTCATATAAATAATGTATAACAAGAATTATAGTGTGTTAATATTTAACACGGGATTCAACAAAGCAAAATTCTGTTCCACTAATTCTGGCTTCATGATAGATAAAGTATCTTCCTCAAATAATCTACCACCGATTTTCTGAATACATGAAAAATTTCTTTTGTAATTTCTACATAAATATTTCACCGGAAAAAGCCTTATGAATTACTTATCTATTTATTAGAAATTATTTTGTTTTCATATTTAGCATGAATAAAAAATCCACTTAATGGCAAAAAGAAATACGATCAATACTAGAAAAAAAATATTAAAATCTAGTGTTTTTATATTTTTAATCGTGTCATGCAATTTACAGTAGAAAAGTAACAGACCTGAGTAAACATATCGATTTATCGCACTTTGTGGACAATCCCTTTCTGTGACATTTACCGTTTCCAGCATCGTTATTTGCTTCTCTTTTTTTTACAACTCTTACAGGTTTTTCCCCTTCATTTATGATCAGGAGTAATATTGTGATATAAGCGTATCATGCGTGAATAGAATTAAAACGCTTTTTTACGTCTTTCCTAATTTTCGGGATGAATGACTCGAAAAGCTAAAATATGTCACCGCTTTGGAAATGACGTCGTAAAGAAAAAAAATGCGTTAATAACTGTTACTGATTACAATGTTTTATCCGTCTCTTTTGTGTATGAATGCTCCGACGCAAGGAGTAAATTTTTGAAATGAGCAGAAACACGCGAGAGTCGTTTTTAAGTAGCGGGGCAAAATTGAGACATTTATTTGGTAATTCCTCGAAAAGAATTTACTGCTCATTAATTTAATGACGGTACGATATTTTTTTATTTATTTCAATTTTTAAAGCATAGACGTCAGTTTCAGAATTTATTATGATAATTTAAAGTGTTGCATATTAATATTCGGTTAAAAAGAAACCTACAGACTTTCAGGATTTGTCAATTTTTGACACGTTTACAGGTTTTTAAGTTATTATCGGCATGTGATAAACGTTTAAAGCATTTTTGATCAATTGTGTTTAGATCTTGAAAGGAAAACGACAACTTTAGAAACTGTTGCAATTAAAAGCGTCGTATAATCTAGAATCAGGCACAAGATTTGGTTCTAAGAGGCTTTCTGGATTAAGGTTTAAGAAGATTTTACTTGAAACGTATCTTTTCACACTAAGTTCCTTATGAATGCAACTTTAATTTCAGTTGGGACTGAGGATGTATTTTAAATTCTTAATGGTGTAATTTTAGTTCAAATTCCAAATTTATAAACATGGCGACAAAATTCATTTATCATTTAGAAACTGGGAAGATTAAACAAGAAACAATAATATCTATGCTTTTTTATAAAGGTAGATAATCACTCTGCCGTAATAAGAGAAAATAACACCAGAAATCTTTTTAAACAAGTCAAGGAATCAAAAGAAAACTGAAGAAAATAACTATAAAGTTGAGATAAATCTGAATTTCCAAATTTAAATTTAGTTTTCATTCTTCAAAAGCAGATCAGGAGATCGACGAGCCACAGGCAGTAAAACGACGCTCTGGGAGTGTTGCCATCCCACAGCAGACAAAGATGTAGAACGGAATAGCTAACTTAAGATGCAGAACAGAGTAAAAACCATGAAATAAAGAAAAACACAGGACACGTTGAAAGGTCCTGAGTATACCAGACAAAATATAAAAAGCATGGTAAATAAACATTAGATGCTCTCCAAGCAGTATTAAAAAAAAGGGCTGACCTGTTATTGTTACCAAAGATTTTAGCATTACGAGTTATTTAGTTTTCAAAATATTCAGAAACAGACCTGAGAGGAATCCATGGAGTAAACAAAACACTCCATGGGAATCAGACTCTCATGCCTTCACTTCTTTGCTAACTACAAATTGACTAAGTTCCTCATGGAATGGAAATTTTAAGAGCTATTTGAGTAGATTCAACTTGTGTTCGGCGACCCCCTGTGACAGCAGCGTTGGTAGCGAGGAAAATTCTGAACATGTTCTGTTTTTGTGTTAGAAATACCGAAGGGAGAGAAATATTTTTAAATTGGCTCTTAAGGGCTTAAATATTAACTGGCCTCCCAATTTCTTTCTGCTAGTTTGAGGGAAGTGTGCTTTCGGCTTATTTTGTAAATTTATTGTGAATATTTGTAATTCTTCTTAGTTTCTTTTTCTTTTATTTTGTTTTGTCTGTTTCTTCTGTTTTATTAGTGTTTTATACTTACCTCTGTAAGTCCCGTGTGATACTTTGTGGTACACGGGAATTTTATGTGCATTTTTTAATGAATAAAAAATAACACTAGAAACATACAAAGACCCGATGCATTATATTCCTGGGCCCTTTACTATATTTAAATCTTTGTGTATTTTTTCAACAATCTTTAATCCAAGCATGACTGTCTTTATTAATTTTTCAAATTATATAAAACTCTTTTTCTTTTTCCCCTATGATAAATAAACCTAGCTTTTGACTTGATACAACGTAATAATTTCTCTTGAAGCAAACGGACGCTCTCTAATGTATTGTTCACACTGCTTGCGGAGCGTGGAGCCAGCGATAAAAATTATGACCAAACACAAAGTTCATCGTAATGCCCACATGGCATGTCAGTTCCATTCACAGGTCATTTCTATTCCATTCACCATTCACATGTCATGTGACCGGGGAAGCTCTACTCTGCGTTCCGGAAGAAATGAGAACAAGATGTCACATACAATTACTTCCCCATCATCTGACCATGTCCGATAATTCCGTGCCTTAACACTAGAACACCGGTTGAGGTGTCTTAATGATCCTTTTCATATTTTCATAACTCTCGTTTTACAAATGTTAGCAACCCAGCTTTCTATGACTGTACCTAATTAACTCATCTGTTAAAAAAATGGTATATTTTGTCTTACTTTCACTGTCTTTAAAAAATCTAGAACCGAATATACCTAGAACGCCTTGATGGATCAAAATGATCCATTTCATATATTACTAGCCGCTGCGCGGCCAGCATGGTCGCTTTTAGTTTTATATTTTCTTTTGCAAAACAACTCAACTGAAAGTAACATATATAAAGAAATGTTACCATTACCTATCAACATAAATATACGTTGTCAAAGGGTATTCTTCATAAGACTGATTCTAAAACATCGTGATTAAAAAGTTTGCATTTCCATTACTCCAGAACAGAGAAGACCGAGAAACCCAACAGTAATGATTTTAAAAATTACATCCCTCTCTGTATGTACTATTTTTCAAAATTAAGATATCTACACTTTATCATTACATCAAATAAGAAATTGTTAGGGAAAAATTATTTCACTTAAAAAATGCAGTAAAAATTCAGCAAGTACTAAATTATAGTGTGGATTACATCACTCTATGTATGTGCTATTGTTTACAATTCAGATATCTACACTTAATCATATCAAATAATAAATTCTTGCGAAAATTTATTCACTTATAAAATGGAGTAAAAACTCAGCAAGTCCTGAAAAAAGTTTAGAAAATTAACTATTACTGGCTGTCGGTTTCATTGCCAGCAACGATTAAGCCTAACCTCGAGATCATTTATGTTCTCTGTTTCACGCCTCTCTCTTAATGAATTATTTCTTCTTCGCTTTCTTTCTTGAGACTGTTCCCAATTTTCACTTGATCGTGCAGCTTGCTTTCGAGCATTCCTGATTTCAGTGCGTAAATCCATGTTGACTCGCGATTGCAAATTGCGGACGGCCGCTAATGTTTACATCTGGTAGTGGCAGCCGTTGCCATTCGGAGTGTAGAAATGTCGTCGATTTTTGTGCCGCATACCTACGCGTTTTATATATATATATAGATGCGAAAATAAAGAAATTAATTTAGCTCAAGTATTTTCATCAGCTGATAGTAGTTGCTCCACTGTTGTTTACAGAGGCTAGTTTTATGTTAATGCTAGTTTATGCAAATCATCAAATATTTGCGAAAAATCTAGAAACCCCGTTTGCGGCAAACGTGAGGGTCAAAAAATGTTCATATGCTTGACGTGTATAACGCATTAATTTTGATGTTTAGATCAATTTAATACTGGTCGCAGTGGCCCAGTTAGTAAAAGACGTCGAACCAGTGACCCGCAAGTTGCTGGTTCGATACGTTTCGCTGAAAAAACCATCGACGCATACACTAGTGGTGGCTGGTGCACGGATAAAATATGTTGCAGCAGCAATGTCCTCCAAGTTCCTACTACAGAGGCTGTTCGCACATTTTGTAGATGATTTTGGTAAGCGGTAATAAAAAATCGTTTGCTGCAAAAGAAATAATTGCAATTGTACTATATTTTTAAAAGTCAAAATTATCGTCTGCGGCTTGAAAGTTTTGTTTTTATTCAAAATGGCGTTTTTTACAAAGCAGTGGTTCGAAGGCTACATTTATTCTCTCTCCGAAGAGAAATATGCATACTCCGTTATCCAAAAACGATGTGAGAGTCATGGTTTTGTGATATCTAAAGCGTCGATAGGTAATATCGTCAACAAGAAAGGAAAAAAACGTCAAATTGGAGCCTCAAGTGGGACAAAAATTCCAAACAAGTATCCAACGAAAAAACGGACATCTTCGACTATTGCAAAGGTACGTTGTTTAATGTTAAAAGAAAATCCCCCTAGTCAAAGGGCAGTTGTAAAATCATTAAAATGCTCGGTGTCCACTGTAAACAAAATGATAAACGTTGATTTAAATCTTAAGAAAGCGAAAAAACACAATGTGCATCGTCTTCTTCCAAATCATATCGCTGAACACAGGACACGTTGCAGAATTCTATATGAGAAACACTTATGCAAAGAAAAAATGGAAAACAATTGTCACAATAGATGAATCATGGGTGTATTTAAAAGATTGCAACAAAAAAAGAGCCATTTATTATCATAAAAGGCGAGAAAAAATTTAAGTACATGGTTCAAAGAATCGAAAGAAAGTTTTTCTTTGGGATTCATGATTGTTGCTGGTTTTTCTTATAATGGCAAGTTAAAAATAAAGAGAGTGGAAAAAAATGTCAAGATTAACTCCAAATACTATCAGGAACATATTGTATCGCCAATTTTTCTGAATGAAATACCATCGTTTTACCCACAGTGCCATCAATCTGTGAGACTCCATCAGGACAAAGCTAGCAGTCACACATCAAAATCCACTGTAAATTTCCTAAAAGAAATGGAACAAAAAACTGGTATCAAGGCCATACCCTTCACTGATATCCCTACTAAATTTCCCGATGTATCATCTATGGATTTTTGTTCTTTCGGACTTTTAAAATCTGCATTATCCAAACGTCGTCCCAAAACCCTTACAGGACTCTGGAAAGCTGTTCAGGAGGAATGGGATAGAATACCTCTTCTGACACTTCAAAAGGCATTATTATCCTGGAAATTGCGGTGTCGAAAGATAGTTCAGAATAAGGGATGTCAAATAGAACATTTAAAACACAAGAATTTTATGTAATTTAGATTTGTGAATACAATATACATCGTCTAAAAATGTGTGAACAGCCTCTGTATACCTCTGGAGGTGCGGGGTCAAGTGTTCCGGTCTTGTCACTTGACTCGATTCAAAATTACGGAACCGGTCCTTAGGGCATAATGCGGGTCCAACTATACAGTGTTCTCATAGTGAAGTGGCCAGCAATTCTGTGGTGTATATGGCGATAGAATAATGTTCAAAATCGCCTGCCGCATTTGTAAAAAAAATATTTTAATTTGATTTTAATTTCAATAAGTTTGATTTGCATTTCTTAGTATTTAAAAATTAATATTCTCAACCAAAAAGGAAGTGTCCAAAAATTTATCCTAATTTTGACTTAGATCAAAATAATCCTCACCAGACATTGTAGTACGTACTAATATTCAGGAGTTCTAGTCTTAAATTAAAAATAATATCAAGGAACAGTTTTACAGTTAGAAATAGTATTGTATTTTGCAGTTATATTGCTCATGATTTCTCTACTGGCGGAATGTAAAAAAGTTTTCATTTTTACCTTTTAGGATATTTCCTTTTACATTTTACGTTTCTATTTATTTTTATTATGGTTTTCACTTCGAAGCAAAAATCCGGTTTTTAGTATTTTTCTTTTTTTGAATCTCTAAGGTCAACTTTTGTTTCACAAGGGAACTAGGAAAGTTCGTATTTTAGTTTTAAGGACAGTCGAAATTTTTTCGGGCCAATTATTTTATTTATAATTGATATGCTGCTTGAAAGATGTTTTTTTTATCGGTCTAAAATATAAACACGGGGGTATTTTAAATAATGAACATGCCTTTAAAAAAGCTGAAAATGAGTATTTACAGATTAACTTCTTAGAGAATTCTCTCAATAAAAAATTAAGCCTGTCATAACTTGAGTATATAAACGCTTATAGATTATTGTTTTATCAACTCTCGTCATTGTTTTGGAGCATACATTTAATATCTCAATTTCTACAATAACTTTCTAGATATTGTATCTGATTTTATACATTCAGAACTAAGTGCATCTAGTACGCTTTAAAACCTTTGGATATATTTGGGTGTATATAAAAGATAATCGGAGTTTATACATTTTTAATGAACGATAATTTGAACTTTATGATGTACATCAGAGGTGGGAAACGCGCGGCCTCCGTGATCTTCTCTTGCGGCCTTCATAAAAGCTAGCACTTGTAATAATTAATATTTAATTATATAGATTACAACAATTTCCAAATCAATAGAATTAAACAAAGAACGGAATAAATGTATGTACAGTGTCGGCCAAAATAAAGCTGACATATGAAATTGTTGTCTAAAGTCGCTACAATTGTATATTTATCCAAATGCTCTTCGTTTACCTTGATTATATGATACTTTAACTACATTTTACATGCAATTTAATGCTCAGAGTTTCTTAGCAATACTACCAGACATGTTATATGATCTCTACATAAAACTATTTTCTTACTATTATTGTTGTGAATGACTCCATGTACGTTAAAATGTATTTTTTCTGCAAAAAAAATAATAATTAATGATTAATGTTATAACAAGTTTTTATCCTTATGTGAATTCAAAAATATTTTATATTGTCACTTTTTATATCAAATAATAAAAAGGGACATAATTTATCTTGTTATTTTTCTATATAATGCACCAAATTGTTAAAACTATATCTAACTATAATAATTTCATAAAAGTCGCATTTATAGGTTCATCAACTTATGCGGCCTCCTTTATTACTACCTAATTTACATGTGGTCCTTAATGATAAAAAGGTTCCCCACCTCTGATGTATATTTATAATCGGCATTACAAATTGACATAAACATATAAAAAATTCATGCGGGAAAAATTCAATCAACTAACATTCAGTTTAAATACTCATGTAGATTTTAAGAAATGTAAAAGATAGGAAATAATTTACTATTTATTCGACCCAACAACCTCTTTAACCTTCACAATACGTCTCCCTCCTCAAACTAAGGGTTTAGAGCTGACAAGGTAAAATAAAAGTTCGTAAATAGAAAAAAAATATTGTTGCACTATTTGATCTTAATGTTAATTGATGGTAACAGAATGCAGCAACTGAACCTAGCTAATTAAATATAGTCCTGATAGGAACTCATTTGAGCTAACATCTTCACGATATATTCGGAATCACTAACAATGGTTTGACTTCGGAATCACTAAACAATGGTTTGACTTTGAACCAAAAAGATTACCAAATTAAAGTATCGAAGTTTGATGCCCATTCTTTCAAGAGGGCCATATCGTACTTCAATCTACATGATAAGAATATGGCGGGTATATTTCCTTTTTCCAGACTAGAGTGCAAATTTTATCGAATAGTTGTTATATATATATTATATATATATTATATATAATATATATATATATATATATATATATATATATATATATATATATATATATATATATATATATACATATATATATCGTGAAAAACCAGAAAAAAGATATTGTAATACCTTACAATCAATGAAAACATTTTACCTAGCTATAATTTTGCAATGTCTCTTACACACAAATGGTATTATGTTTTGTGTACATTAAACTTTAAACCTTAATTTAGAATCTAAAATTAGCTTACATATGCAGGAATAGGAAGCTTATGGTAATTTTTTTCTTTCTCAAGTATTATTATACCTGGAAATTTCAAAGAAAGTTCCATTAATAGAATTTCCTACTATATAAATAGATTGAAGAATAAAGAATTCTCCATTCAGATCAAATACGCCAAGCTAAAAATACTTTAAAGTATTTGCGTTGTAAATATTTTAAAGAGACTACTTTGTAGAATCGAGTACCTGAAGCAGGTGAAAGTCTTCAAAATTTTTTTTAAAACTTACACTGCGTGTAGAATAAATATCCCCCATATTTAGTTAAAAAATGTTCTTTTCAGTGTATCTGTACCCACCCTGATGTTGAAAGAACAAATGTGGGTGGTATTGTGTGGTTATTGTTATTTATTATTATTGTTCAACAGACAATTAATAAATAAATAGTTTTTTAAACTGTTTAGAATTTTTTTTCTGAAAAAGGAATGAAAATTAACTTCTATCATTAAGAAAAGTTTTTTTCTATGAATCAAGATACGTAATGAATATACTTAAGCCTTATAATAAACAGTTTAGTGTGACTCAAAGACTTATAATTAGATAAATAAAAAATTTAGGAGGCAGTCAATTGTAAAAATACAATATAAACAATAACAAAGAAATAAAGGAATAATAAAAAACTTCTATCAATAAAGAAACTAATTATAAGACGTCAGATTTAATGCATAAATAATATAGAGTGAAAAACAAAAACACCTACATTTTGTAAAAATAATTTATTGCGTTTTCACGCTAAAATGACATCATTAAAAACAAAATTTATTTCCTGTGAAGAAGAAAAACTGCTTTATTAATCTCAAAAGTTTTTTCTTTTTTCAAATAATTGAAACAGATGAAATTTTGATGAAATACGACAGAATATTTTTTAAGGAACAGCAGACGATATTTCTTCCTTTCTTTTAAATCGCGGTTTCAAATTTTAGCCTTCCGATTGTTATCTTTTTCTGCATTTGTATTCATTTTTGCATTCTGCAAATGAAACGGAAGAAATTCGCTAAACAGGTATTTCATTATTTTAACGGATATTTTGTTTATTGTCGTTTTTTCTGTTTCAGCCCTCGAGCTGGAAAGGAATACTCTGATGATAAAATCCATACTCAAAGAAAATATAAAAAAAACGGAATGGTTCAAAAAACAATTGAAAGTTAACTGGAAAAATTCTTTTCGCTACGCATAACTGAAATCGCGTGTTTTTCTATCAGATAATTTTAAAAATGTATTTTTTTCTTCTTTTTCTTTTTGCGATAAAAGTTAAGTAAAGTGGCTTGTTCAATCTGTTGCATTATGTGAGGAGGTCTCTAGCTTTTTTTTCACGGGAAATTGTAAGAATTGAATTCTATGATATTTAAATACTGACTTGTAGCAGCTTAGTCTAGAGGTAAGATTAAAAACTCAGTCCTAAAATGAAGTTATCTCCTTTATTGTCTTGGGCGTACGGGTTAGCCCAGATATAACAGCGCAGCAGACTTACAACATTACCCCTCATACGGTAATTCTATGGCAAAGGTTCCTAGTAAAGCTCCCATTACTAGGCACGCTAAAATTATTTCTGAATTTTTCAGCTTCATCATGCTATAAATTATACTATTCTTGGGGTAACACTCTTCTTGCAGTTTATTATCTCTAATAGGTAGTACTTGATTTGGATTTTCAGTGTTCAAAAATAGCTAAACCCCAACACGTGTTAGTTCTCTCTCTTATATTTATATATATATATACAGGGTGTCCAAAATTAAAGTCCCACTTTCAAAAGGCTGCAAAAAAAGAACCACTGGTCAGAATGACTTCAAATTTCAACTGAATATACTGGAAGAAGGTACTGGAATATACTGGAAGAAGGATTTGGCATAATAAAAAAAAAAGTTCCGAAATGTATCAATAGATGGCGCTGTAACATTTTGGAACTTTTTTTTCTATTATGCCAAATCGTTTCCCCCTTCTTCCAGTATATTCAGTTCAAATTTCAAGTCATTCTGACCAGTGGTTCTTCTTTTGCAGCCTTTTGAAAGTGGGATTTTAATTATGGACACCCTGTATATATATATATATATATATATATATATATATATATATATATATATATATATATATATATATATATATATATAGCGAAACTTCCCTATGGCGGCCAGTCACAGTTCCGAGAAAAAGTGTCAGTCAGAAGAGGTTCCTTCCATAACATTGGCTCTATAGAGTCTTTAATCCATTATGAACAAAATCCGACCGTTTAGAGGGGTGGCCGGCTAGTGAAGTTTCATTGTATATATAAAAATCCTTTCATTGTATTTGTACATGTTTTTCAATTATCAACTTACTTCTGTGAGAAAAAAAAAGATAAATATTGATATAAGAAAATAAATACCAGGCATTGAAAATTGAAGGAAGTTCACATTTAGTTTCCCTTCTCATTCTGAATTTTTTTTTCATACGGGTAACATGTCATTCCTTATTGTCTTTAAAAATTTAAAACTTCCGTGATTTTTCCTATAATTACTGTATGCTATATTGGAAATATAAATAATTACAAGATAAAAAGAACACTTTTCATACCATGTTTTTAAATTTTGTGTTAAATCATATAATCCAGGCAATTCTATGTATTAATAAATACTTTTTAAATTTTTTTTTATGAATTATCCCATCAACTTGAAAGAAAATGAAAATAATTAGAAGTTAACTTGCGTTTAACTTTTCGTTCCCGTCTCGGCCGATAGATGGATGCACCAGTCTACAAAAAAAACATAAACTGAAAATGAATTCAATTCTGCTTAAAGATGGCTAAAAGTATTAAAATAATGCATTGTCATCGTGTTCTGAGCTATTCTAAAAGTTTCAAATGTCTAACTAGTCGGAAGTTAGTTAAAAATCGATTGCAAGATTTGTACTGGACAAACACACAAAAAACAAACAAGAAAGCATGTTAATAAAAACATGGTAAAAATAAATACCAGACACTTGAAATTCAATTAAGTTCACATTACCTTCACCTCTCATTCTGAAAGCTCTTTTCATACAGGCAACATGTCATTACATGTTGTCCTTAAAAATTTAGAACTTCCATGATTTTTCCTATCCTTATTGTATGCTATATTGAAAATATAAAAAACGAGTATTTGAAAAGAAAACCGCTAAACAGGTATTTTAACATTTTATTTATTGACTCTCTGTTAAACCTCTCGGGCATAGAAAGCATATTTGAGAGATAACTTCCACACCCCGAAGGGATCGGAAAAGAATAACACTTAAAGCAACAATAGCAAGGACGATTTGAAAAATTACTTATTTCTCCAGCAACTTTTGCGTGTAGTAACTATAGTTTTTTTTTCTCCCTAAACCAAATATTTCCTCTCTACAAGATATCAGCGAGTCAAGAAAGTGATCTGTTTCTTTTATTAGTTTCCGCGATACAGTTTCTATTTTTCTTCATGAGAAGAGAAAAAAATATCACGATCCGCGAAAAAGTTTAATTCTAAGGGAAATAGCAACTATGAATTTCGGTACCCGTGGAAATCGATCAGTGTGGAATGGAAAATGGACGAAGTAAAGGACTATGTATTAAAATTAGAAAAGCAGAAAATTATTAGGAGAGAATATTTATAGTGAATGATTATTCCAATCAAAGATAGAGTGTGTAATAATATTTGACAAAATGGAATGGAAAATGGACGAAGTAAAGGACTATGTATTAAAATTAGAAAAGCAGAAAATTATTAGGAGAGAATATTTACAGTGAATGATTATTCCAATCAAAGATAGAGTGTAATAATATTTGACATTTTTGAAGATCAGTTCTGGAAAACTTCTTTAACAAAAATAGCAGTTGCTTTGCTTAGTACATCCACCAAAAAATAAATGAAATCTAAATAAATTTAGATAGATAAAAAGGCATGTTATCAGTAACTTGATAGTAGAAATTACGTTTCCTTTTTAACTAGAAATTCTACATGACCAGTACTGTTTTTTAATTAAATTAGAAATATCACACAAACACATACCATGTTTACAGATCTTGTGTTTGTTTATGCGTTTATACGTTCATGTAACTACATTTTCTATTCATTCCCCGTTTGTTTATACTACGACTATTCAGAAATAAGTGCCTCATAGTCACTTGCAACTAAATAAGCAATAAACTATAAGTCTATTTTGAAAAGATATTATAAGTCATTTACTTTTGAATAGATAAATGACTATCAGTCGCTCGAGAAAAGGCAAATGACTATGAGTCGCTTACTCGTCATTAGGCAATTATTAAAAGTGATTTATAACTTACAGTTTCTAATAACTTTGACTCACTTATCCCTGAATAGGCAAATGACTGTTGATCGTTATACCCCTGAATAGCCAACAGACCTTATGTCTATTTTGAAGAGAAATTATAAGAAATTTACTTTTGAATAGATAAATTAATATCAGTCACTTTCACGGGAAAAGGCAAATGACTATGAGTCGCTTACTCCTGAATAGGCAACCGACTATGAGTCTGTTACTTGTCATTAGGCCAATAACTGTGACTCACTTACCCTTGAATAGGCAAATGACTGTTACTCGCTATACCCCTGAATAGGCAAATGGATGTTATTCGCTTACTTTTAAATAGGCAAGTGGATATAATTTACTTATGTCTGAATAAGCAAAAGATGCATTAAACATTTGAATGAGTTAAGGAAACTAAAAAAAACTGGTTATTACGAAGCAGCAAATTAATCAATAATAAACTGACCTTGTTACAATGATTCATGTATGAAATAAACATAACAAAAAAAAGATCTATCCTAGGAACTGTAAGATACATATAACTTTTAATAATTTTTATGTTACTGTTATATGTTATTTTAAGTAATATAATGCTAATGTTTGATTTTCTCCATTGCTAAAATATGATAATATACTTGAAATTAAGAATTCGGGTATCGGCTGGTAATTAAACGAGTTGTAAGTAATAGGATACTTAATAAAGAATCAAGTATCCCATTATTTACAACTCGTTTAATTAACAGCCGATCTTTGAATTAATTTTTTGTCAAATATGAAATAAAATCAAAGGATAAACTAAGTGATTTGAACGAATTTAGGAAGAGCACTTTATGTCAAAATGGTAGACATATTGTCTTGTTAATATTTCTTGGCGTAAAACATATCAACTGGTGTAATTAATCACACTATTTCTAAGTTCAATGAAATGCTATTGAATTTATATGCAAGTCTCTCACAAAAGAACTGATATATATATATATATATATATATATATATATATATATATATATATATATATATATATATATATACATACATATATATATATATACATATATACATACATACATGCATACATATATATATACATATATACATACATACATATATACATACATACATATACATATATATATATACATATTATATATATATATATATATATATGAAAGATATAAAATTTAAGTTGATCCCCTGTAAATTCTCTTCCCTTCCCATGTTTAAGATGGCATTACCAAATTCTGTTTTCAAGAACCCAGGAATATTTTTCATAGCGTCAGCAATCCCTGGGCAAGCCACACTGTCTATGCCCAAATAAGGCAATCGTCCTGCACAACTGATGCAGCTTGCAAAAAACATCTTTGGTCAGCAAATTCTTCAACCTCTATACTCAATACCCCGGGAATCACTCGGGTGTTGGCTTTCAATTAGATCAGATGTCTGTTTAGCCACTCGGAAATAAATTTCTTTTTCTAATAGTTCTGTAATCTGATCTTATTTCATTACAGAATTTATAGCCGGCAGGATTTCCTGCAGTGAGGATACCAGTTTAAAATTTTTATTTCAATATGTAAACGGAGTTTTAATTAATTTTACCAGCACCCGTCGTAAAACTTAATTCGCCCTTTCGTGCGTCGAAAATAGCAGCGAGCAGAAGTGGATTACTGTATTACTGACCTTGGTGGATTTACGCTGTTCGGTGACCTAGTTTTGAACAGGCAATGAAGAAAGGGGAAAATCCAATTTTGAATCAAACCGTGGACTTAACCGGTGAAAATAACGAGCCATCTCACGTCCGCTTTTCCGATGTAAATGTGTTTATTAAGCCCTATTCAAATGAAGTGCCAATCGAAAATTACATCGCAGAATATGAGCAGGTTTCTGAACTGTTAACATTAAATCCTATACAAAAAATTATATTCTTTCGCAAGCTGTGTACCGGAAATGTGGAACTATTTCTTCAATCCAAACCCCTGTTTAAAAACTTCGAAGAATTAAAAACAGAACTGCTTAAAGAATTTAAGACGGAGATAAGTAAGGCCGAAATACATCAGCAATTGTTAAGACGGAAAAAAGGAAGGGAAGAAACTTACGAAGCGTATTACTACACTATCCAGCAAATAGCTTCGAAAGCAGCGATGACCTCGGAAGAGCAAAAATTTTACATCATAAAAGGAATAAACGCACGCCCAGAAGTAGATCTCCAACTTCGTTCGACAAAAAATTGTGATGAACTAAAAAACATGTTAAAACTATTGGATAAGCAAAAGTCAGAGGAAAGGACTTTTTATACCCCCAAGCTACCAGTTTTCCATAGACCTCCAGCCTGGAGTCCACGCTTCCAACAACACCCAGGAAATTACCAACAGTTTCGGCCAAATTTTGATCTTCAACACCAGGAGTGGAGACCGAGGAATAATTTTTATCCGCCCCGTTTCCAGCAACGTCCCAGACCAGGGTTCAACACCAGTGCACCTTCCTTTCAGCCAAGAATGACAATGCAGAATCATAATAAAAACTTTAATGTGAGAACCAACGACAGTGACTGAGTGCCAGTAGTAGAGAGCCTGTTGTGTGGACAGAAAGTCCAGATTTTATTCGATTCAGGCTCAACTCTAAATATTTTACCAGGATCCACATTAAGTAAAAATCACCAACTAAATTTCAAAAATTGCAACATTAACATTACAGCTGTGGGACGAAACGTCCAGGTAAGTCAGTATATAATGCTTCCGTTAAAATTGGGTGAAAAAATTGAAACATTAAAATTTTATTACTTACCTAATGTACAATTACCATATGTTATATTATCTGGTCATGCTATTGGACTCTTTAATGTCACTATTAATTTTAAAACTAGAGAAATTTTTCAGGATAATCAATTACTTAAGCATTTTAATTGTACCAGCTGTCATAATAATAATCCTAATAAGAAAAGTGGTCATGGAAATAATGAAAAAGTATCTGCATTTTTAAGTAATAATAATGATTTATGTAATGTGATTTCTTGTAATAATGATAAGTGTGATATTGACAATTTAATTCAAAAATTTGATCATGTTTTTGCTAAGAATAAGTTTGATGTGGGAGAAATTAAATTAGAATCGCCAAAAGTAGTCTTAACCTCAGAACTTCCTATAAGTCAAAGACCATACAGAACGTCGCCTAGAGATGACGCAGAGATAAAGAAACAATTAGATGCCTTGTTAAAAGCTAAAATTATTAAACCTAGTTATAGCCAATATAGTTCACCTATTACTCTCGCATTTAAGAAAGAAGATAATGCTAGGACTCGACTATGTATTGACTATAGGAAAATTAACCAAATTACAAAAACCGATTGTGAACCCATTCCCAGAATAGACAGTGTTCTAGACAAATTGACCAATGCTAAGGTATTTTCTACGTTAGATCTATGTAGTGGGTATTGGCACCTGAAATTAGAGGATGAGGAAGCTGAAAAGCTTGCTTTCACTTCTAACTATGGCTTGTACCAATTTACCAGACTGCCATTTGGATTTAAGAATGCTCCCGCAATATTCCAAAGAACAATTAGGCGTATACTTCATAAATATCAAGTTAACTTTGCTCTAAATTATTTTGACGATATAATTATTTTCTCAGAGACATTAGAACAACATATTCAGCACTTAAAGACCATTTTTGAAATTTGTGAAAAGGAAAATATTAAACTTAAAAAAATCGAAATGTCATTTTGCTAAAGATACTATTGATTTTCTTGGCTATGAAGTTAAGCATGGATCATACAGCCCAAATAATACTAATGTAGAAACAATAAAAAAATTATTGGCCCCAAGGAACGTTAAAGATTTACAAAGATTTCTAGGCACCATTAACGTATATCATAAATTTATTCCTGATTACGCTAAAATTAGAATTCCCTTAAATAACCTTTTAAAGAAAGACCAGAAATGGGCATGGACGCCTGAATGTCAACAAGCTTTTCAAAAACTTAAAGATAGTTTAATCTCAAAACCCATTTTGGCCCTTTATAATTCAAATTATCCTTGCCATGTCTATGTTGATGCGTCAAAAGAAGCCATAGCCTCCATAGTAAAACAAGAACATCCTGATGGAAATCAACATCCAATTGCATATCACTCCCGACGACTTAGACCATATGAAATTAATTATACGATAACGGAATTAGAATGTTTGTCCATAATTGATAGTCTTGATAAATTCCATTGCTACCTTCATGGGTCACATTTTACTGTACATACAGATCATCACAGCTTAGTTTGGCTTAAAACTTTTAAAAATCCTACAGGTAGACTTTTCAGATGGTCTCTAAAAATTTCTATGTATGATTTTGACATAAAATATAAGAAAGGTACAACTAATGTTGAAGCTGACATGTTAACAAGAAACCCAATTGCTTTTAATATAACTACAACCCCGCCAGAACCCTTGTTAGATATAAAGGAAATCATCCATTTTCAAATGTTAGAAAATATAACAGCACCCAGATGTTTTAATAAGGATAATATTGTAGTAGTAAAAAGACAAGGTTTAATCAAAATTGTAGTACCAAAAGCGTTAAGAATTAAATTAATAGAGAAAGTACATGAAAAATTTGGTCATCCAGGAATAGCTTCAATGTTAAGAATTATTTCACCTCAATATTATTGGACTAAGATAATTAATGATGTTGGAAATTATGTTAAACATTGTGAAACTTGTCAAGTAAACAAGAAGTCTCATCAGAAAAAATATGGTTTTATGCAATCTCTTCCTCTGTGTGAAAAACCTTTTGAACTATTATCAATTGATACTGTAGGTGGTTTAAGTTATTATAATTCTACTAAGAAATATTTACACATTGTAGTTGATCATGCCACTAGGTACATCTGGACATTTCCCTCTAAAAGTGCCACCACGGAAACCTATATAAATTGTTTGAATTCTATTTTTCAAAATCATGTACCCGAGAAAATTTTAAGTGATAGGAATTCCACCTTTACCTCATCAAAGTTTAAACATTTTCTCAGACATAATAATGTTACACAGCTCTTGACATCTGCTCATAGACCACAGACGAATGGAAAGGTCGAGAGAGTTAACCAAACCATAGTAACTAGATTAAAATGTAAAGTTAGTAATAGCCTTAGTAATGTGCCATGGACAAAAATCTTAGACTCTGTCACACAAGAATATAATAATACCCCTCATTCGGTAACTGGATTTCCCCCAATTTATTTAATGTATGGCGAATTGCCTTATAAAATTTCTTTCCAAGATAATGAGATATACCCTCCTATAGAAGAAGCTAGAAAAATTGCACAAGAAAGAACTAGACAATATTATCAGTCGAATAAAATAAGATATGACAGAAGATTTCAACAAGTTATATTTAAAGTCGGAGATTTAGTTTTATATGAAGAATTTCAATATCCAAATACCCGAAAACTTGCCCCACCGTATTCAGGCCCTTATACTATTCTAAACAAATGTTCAGATGTTCTTTTTGAAATTGATAAACCCAATGCTCTTTATAAAACTCCCACTGAGATTGTACATTCTACTCGCCTTCGATTTTTCCGTCCTAGAGAGAATTTTCAGTTAAATGATATTAAAAACCCAAGCGAACAGAAACCAGAGGATACTGATGGACTCCCATCAATGGACTGCCAATATTGTGAGTCTCCGAATCTACAACTACTTTTTAAGGACAACTAAAAATGGTATAGACTGATCATGTGAAGTTTATTTTGAATTTTGTAATTATCAAGGTGAATTTTGAATTTTATAATATTTAATTTAATGTCATGATGCATTCTTTTCCTCAGTTGAGTTGTTCTTGTTTTGTTTTTATTTTTCTAATTTTTTTAATAAAATTGTCGGGTTGTGATGGCCACACAACTCGAAACTTTTTTTTTCATTCGGAAAAATTTTATTTTTGGTTTTTGGGGTTTTTCTTTGAGAGCAACTACAGTTGAGAAACTGAATCCATTTATCTACATTTGTTCATCCACAAAAATTTTCTTTTGAAGTGGCGGGAGGAATTTGTTTTAACCTCCTTTCCAACTTCATAGTAAGCATTCCTCAGCAAACGTGAGGATACACGGTTGTTTGAGAGAAATGTGATTTGTTTGTTAGAAGTAAGGTATGTTTAAGGTATAAAATGTGTATAG